>CM038225.1:97995623-98093105 GCA_021442155.1 Cymbidium sinense
ATGATAAATGATGTATATTCCAAAATCAAAATCGTAAAATGATCGGTTCAAAATATATAAAAAAAATGAAATTAATTATTTAAACTAAAAATAAAAAAATAATAAATAAAATAAATCTACCCTCCGCAATTGTTTCTCTTGGTGACAAATTAAGAAACTTTTCTCATGAAAATTAAATACTTCTTCAAAAAATATTCACAAGCCGTGGCTGTGTCCTCCCGTCAGTGATTTTTGCGATATGGCACCACACTGATTCTGACCCCTCCCGGGTGGTGGTTAGCGATGGCATACTAAATTACGGTCCACCCAGTATGTTCCCCAACGGCTTTTCTTTTGAAATGAAATGTAAAATGTATTTGGTTGAAAAGCACCTATGTTAGGGTTGACTTATATTTGCAAACAACTCCTGCGTCTGAGGACACCTTGGACGTAATGTGTTCGACAAAGGATCCTTGGTCGTTAGAATTACCTCTCCTAAGCGGGATGACGTAGGATAAGAACCATGGGATCTTGATCGTCATCGTTCCCCACAAAAGTTTAAAGTTAAAATAATAAATTTCATAAGTTCTAAGTTCCACTCCGCAATTATATATCTTATTTAACGATTTGACTAATCGAAGTCTTTCTCTCAAGATTGGGAGGTAATTAAGCGCTTTATAGAAACCTGAAACCAGATATAAAAGTTCTCACCAAATGAGAGCGAAATCTCTGGGTAGTTATCTACTATTATCATCTGCTTACAATTATCACACCAAACAACTCTTTCCTTCCTTTTAGAGAGAAGGTGTGAATTTTCGATCACTATTGGTAAAGACTGGACCAAAACTTCTGGAAAAGTGACCAGCGTTTCAAGTTGAGAACAATAAAGGAATTGTCAAACTCAATAGGATTATCAAACAAGTCTTAAGGATATATAGCACAAAAGCTGGGCAGCTGATTATTTTACTCAATGTGACATTGATAGGTTTAGGTAACTTAGACTTATAAAAGAATAAAGATATAAAAATAACTTCTCAAGTTAAGAGTTGGGCTATTCAATAAAAAAGTGTCTTAGGAATTCTACGTTAAAAGAGAATATTACAGGGACATAAAAATAATTTTGGTTAAAACTACAAATAGACCGCTTATGCTGTAAGAATCTGAGGGTTGGCTAACTAAGAAGTTACCAAGTATTTTATGCTTGTTAGAAATAAAAATGTAGTAAAACTAAAAATGATAGTGTACCATATTAGAGAGATTATAAAAGAGCTATCTAATATGTATTATAGATAAGCTTGTGAAAAAAAGAATTAGGTGGGTTTTGGCATGCACAATGGGAAATAAAAAATAAAATAATAAGGCAAAAGGGTAAAATTAAAGTGGAATTAAGGAAAAAAAGTGTACAGAACAAAGGTAAAATGGCAAGAAATTGACAAAAAAAAATCAGTATAAACTAATCTAAACATCTCATGTAGCACTCCATGGGAATGAATGAAAAAAGAGTTACAACACGGCTACTGATAATGATGATAACGATAATGAAGAATTAGAACGAGTAACACAATTTGAAACCCTTGCTATCATTCACTACAATTAGATATCACCATTCTTAATCACTTTTACGTAAGTAATTGGCAGTGACAAGCACAAAATAGTGTTTACATACTGTCATTGTAAATAAAATGCTAACATGCAAAGGATGCAACAACCGAAGTAGGACAATTGTGATAATGTGAAAAGGTAATAACTTATATTCCGCCCAAAGACAAATGAATTGCAAAAAAGCACTTGAAATTTATAAGCCTGGCAATCAACTTAATATCTTTGCTCAAAATTAACAATCTAGATAAAGCTTTGCTTTCAAATGCACAAATGCACCAGTGCTTTAAACCAAGACAATTATGCAACATCATTGTCGAAATTAAATCATAAGGACAGGGAGGACTGGAAATAGTTTTCACTTCAAAATTTTATATTAGATGTTTGGTATCAATGTGATTAACAAGAAATTAGATTTATCAAAGAAAAGTGAACAAATAGATATTTATTGATTGTCGTTATGATTCACACACATATTACCTACAAGAAATAAAAACTCAATTTACCAAATTTACTTTATCATTTCTATTTCCATTTTCATTTTTCTCTCTCTCATCTCCTTCAAAACAAACCGAGCCTAAAGAAAAATTGATCAATGATGCTTTGATAAATTTTTAACGTTAAAGCAGAGTTGGGTAGGGAGTTGAAAATGAAAAATATATATAATAATAATAATATTCTCAAAGTAAATATAATTACTTATTAATTTCATTGGAATCAACACCTGATATGAAATTTGAACAAAAATGCACTAGCGGCAGGCCATCAATGTAGCAGTGATGCGTTGAAACAGATCAAAGAAATAAGTAATGTCAGGCTTTAACTAGTGGCAGGCCATCGATGGTGCTGTGCATGTTATTTAGAGTTTTAAAGCTTCAAATATTTAAGCTGGGAACCAATAATTTGTGCAAGGAACCGTCCACGAGATCAAACTATAATTTTTTTACATCAAAATCTGAAGAGGCAAATCATCGAACATGTGCCATGCAATTAAGAGAAACATCAGAACAGTTCATGTATTGAAAATTTTCAATCTTGGGAAAAATATCATGTTCAAATTTAAGTAAAAGATGCAGGAAGTTCTATTGATTTTCATAAACAAATGAAAGCTCAATGACTAATACCAGAAGGTCGCATAGAATCAATAAGATGGAGATAAATAAATGACCTCCCTTTCTCTGATTATGTCCTCGTTCGGGTTCAGATCACAACTGGGTTTCAATTCCTCAATGTGGGCTTTGGCTGAAAGATTATACAGGGAAATAAAATTGGAGAGAAATGGAAAAAAAATCATTTTTTTCTGCAAATTCTCTCTGCATCCCACTTATTTCCATCTCTCTCTCTCTCTCTCTCTCTCTCTCTCTCTAATTCCAGTAAAACACTGTGGGTTTGGAGGAATTAAAAGAGAAGATGCGTAAGAGAATGGGAATGGAAATTGTAAATATATTGAATTTAAATTAATTTTCACCAATTTATTCGTTGGAGGAGAAATTTAATAATAATTTTGTGAAATATTTACTTATAATCCTTAGGAACATTTACATACATAGCACACATTTTTTATTCATTTACACATCAACCACCTAAAATTTGATATTTATTAATATAATATTTTTACTATTAAAAGTTATATTTCATTTTAAAAAGTGAATGATAATAATATTTTATGTAATATTAAAAATTTAAGTATCATTTATGTGAATATGAAATTTTAATTGTTAGATATATAAACATATAAGAAATACTTGCTATGTATAGAAATACCCTTAATTCTTATGCATTTGCATATCTAACACCTTTATATTTATAAATATAGTATTATTCCTATGCTTGAAAAATATATATTTCACTTTAAAAAATTAATGATGGTATTATTTTTTATATAATACTAAAGATTTAAGTATTATTTATATAAATATTAAAATTTAATATTAAATATGTTAATATATAAGATTTGTGTGCTACTTATGTAAATGCACAAATATATATTTTTATTTTTTATTTGATTGATGAAACAATGATGTTAATACAACAAATTTTCTTCTAAATGTTTTACTAAAAATGAGTGAGAAATTGTTATTGAAAAAAAAAAACACTTTAAGCTCTATTTGGTTGTAACTATTTGGAGCTAATATAAATTCACTTTACCTCATGATTTTATATTAATTATTTGATTCCAATATAATGTTAAGGTAATTAGATTTTAAAAAATATTAACAATTATATTTACCAATCACCACTGATCACTACTTACCACTGTTGTGACTTTATAATTTTCATTGATCGTTTGTTATCAGCCACCATTGTCATTTATTGTTCATCTTCTATAGAGTATAATCAACCATTGCTAATCACTCTATTAGTTACAACCTCATTAATCTTATAAATAAATTTATTCAAGATTTAATAAAAATATATTTTGAGAAAGCAAATATATTTAATTTTAAAATATAAATAGAATAAAATAAAAAATGTGAAGTTTTTTCATGTTGATTTAATTCAGATTTATTTTTTTATCAACTATATTTAGTGGTTGATAGTGTATAAGCATTGTCAAAGAAGAGCCCCCCAATAGAAGCTTGAAAAAAATTATAGGGTAGTTTGGAAATATTTTTATTTTCTATTTATTATTATTATTATTATTATTATTAATTTTGAAATAAAATTTGTTTGGTATCAATATTTTGAGCTTTAATTATTTTTATAATATTCAAAATATTCCAAAATTATTTTGAATGTTCTAAAAGGAATATGATTTATTTAATAAAAATATTTTTTGATAAAGTAATTATAAAGAGAATGAGAAATAAAGTTGTTTATGAACACCATTTTTCAATGCTTGTCTTGAATTATGCAGATTAATAATAGTAATATAAAATAGCTTTTAAGGTTAGCTGGAATTGAGAATTACACATTATTCATAGTCATATTAATAAATCAATAAACTTTTAAATTTATATTTCAGTTATTTCAAATAAAAAATTGCCCTAAACATAATGATATTCAATTTAATTTTAATTTATCTAAAAAGGCTAAAAATGTAATCTCAACGATCAATACAAACTAATTGTTCATTATATTTTAGTCTAATAGATGAGAATTTAAGCATTTAATCAAAAAATCATAACTTATGTCTTTATATATACATTGTATGTGCACTTTTATGATTAAGTTTACTCAATTATTATTATTAATATTATTAAATATAATATATATAAATAAATATATATATATATATATATATATATATATATATATATATATATATATATATATATATATATAGAGAGAGAGAGAGAGAGAGAGAGAGGAACAAGACATACGGGCTTTTATTAGACAAAGATTGTTTAATTAATTGTCTTAAAACGTAAATGGGCTCCAATAATGGACTACGCAATGACTCCATTAACATAAATGGGCTTTAGAATATAACGCAGGACAAGATCCGTGCAAAAAACCATCCATGGTGCATTAATTGAGCTCTATGTTTGACAAATTATTTGTGGCACGGGTCGATAAGAGTTTATAAGTTTATTCATTATATTAATTAATCAAATAAATATAAATATTTGATATTTAATTAACTTTTTTGCTTGATTCATTTATAATATCAATAATATTATTTAAATCTCATGAAGATTGATATAATATTATAAATAAATCATCCAATTGAGAAATCATAACATAAAATCTTTATTAAAAATTTACAAAGCAATTATTTCATATATTTAATAATTATCTTAATCCCTAATAATTTTTTTCTAATAAAATAAAATTCTTACAAAATATTAATATATATTTTTTATTTCATGTTATAGTAAAACTGCTCATTTTCTTTTCTCTTTAGTCTTATATTAGTGAGAACATTTAGCCTTGTATTGTTTAAATTAAATTACAAAGCTTAATTGTTTGAACTTTATTGTGCTAGAATATTTATTATCATAGTGTGAAAATCTTTGAATTTTATTTTCACATAAAATTTAACACAATATATAGATAATTAAAGAGAGTAAAAATACTAGAATTTTTTTTTGAAAAATTCTAGAAAATAAGAAAAATCATGAGGCTGACTTAATTCAAGTAATCCACTGAGTTATTAAGTTTCATTTTTCTCTTAAGTTGGAGGAGACAGTCACAAAGTTTTGACGATACAAAAGAAGCAACTCAGTTATTGAATATCCGCAACAAGTGAATGATAATCAAACTCGATAGCTTCCAAAGATCGGTGATGATTATCACGGGTGATTGATGATGATATCGTGAGGTTGATGATGGTTCTTAGTGGTGGATGGCTTCAATATTTTAAGTCTATCTTTTTGCCGCTTTTTCAAGTCTCCTTTGGCTCCTTTTCTCATATAAAAATAAAGTTTAATTTATAAAATTTTAAGAGTACATTTTAGTAAACATTATTCTCATTAAGCAGCTCGATTCTATTATAAGACATATTAGATTCGGAGATCATTTGATCATTTAATTAATATGTTGATGTTTCTAGTTACACTGCTAAAGTTTGATTTGAACTAATTTAGATCAAAATTGAATCATTCTTGTGGAAGCACAAATCTGGTAACACGCTTCATCGCAAATAATTTGAGCAATCCAAGAAAACGTAAACCCCGTGAAATGCGGTCCAACACCCTATCAAAAGAAGTAAACAAGCATCGTGATCTCCTCCACACTTATATCAACGTGAATGACCAAAAGAAATACACATCTCTCGTGTTAACCTCAATGGCCATTCGAGATGAAGAAAATATCAAGTGGCGCATCCATCAAACCAAATTGGGAAATCGAGAGAATATTACTTCCATGGTCGCATCATCAGGCATGCAAACAACTCAAAGAAGAAATTGAGAGGCTCATTCAAGAATGATATCTAGATTTGTGAAGAATCAATCGACACAAACAAACATGCCTTCAATTGGGGACAACAAGGACAATCATCACAGAAACAACGAAACAATCAGCAAACAGTTGGAGAGATTGAAACAATTGCAGGAGGACCAATACTATCTAATCAAGATGATGTCATCCAAAATAGAATATGACATTCAAAATTCAAGCATGAATCTTAAGGGCAAAGGCAAGTGATCCCAAGTCGAAATCAATCAAGATCAAGCACCAAACATCATCTAAACTTTGGAACATGAATTAAACCTCGAATGATCATCAAATATAGTATTTATAGTCAAATCGAGCATCTCGACGAGGAATCTAACAACCTAAGATCTCACAATCTGACCTCATTTGAGCATCCAAATCAAATACATCAAATGATCGTAACGTCAAGATGGGGAGGAGTGGTTTGGATTTTCCATGTATTTACAGATCGCCACTCAATATAAATAAATTTCATATTCCATATGAAGGATACTTTGGAGGCCAAGTGAAGAAGGAGAAGGCGAGGGAGAGCTCAAGCTCAAAGATTCCGGCATCGCACCACCGCCTGACGATCGCCAACCACCACCGCCGGCCATTGCCACGAATCTCGCCGAATCATGTTCTTTCATTAGATTCTATATTTCGCCAGAATTGTTCTGATTTCACCAGTTCACGCAGCCCACCATCACGCCATATATACAACCCGACCGCATTGTTGTTTTCTTGTATAACATCTTGTAATCAGTATCGGAAGATTCATTTTAGATATACATAGAACATTTTTAAGTGATTTTTTTCCCCTTTTCGAGGGTTTTCCACGTTAAAACTTAGTTCTCTGCCACTTTAAATACTGTGTCTTGAATTAATCAACAAAAGTTTCTAAGGAACTTTCACTCTAAAGAATCCTTTAAGACGCAACAATTCTTGGTGCTAGTAAACTCGACTCATTGATATATTTAATTTGATTATAAATTTATTAAAATAAGAATTTAAATAATTTATAATTTGTTTTGAAATTTGTATTTTATTTGATTAATTTATTATGACGTATCAAACCTATAACTCATGCGAGGGTGTGTATATATATATAATTTTAAGCTTCACATGGCCCATCTGTTGCTCCATGCGAATGAAACAAAGGTGCTCATGTGCACGGATAGCTGCTTGTACTGCTCAGCAGCCTCCATCCAAGTTGGTTTCACAGTTGAGTCCGTGAGTAAATATATTATTTTGGTGTGAAACTTTTAAGCGAATTAAAATAATCATTAAGTATTAAAAAAACAATTCTTTTGGTATTGATTTAATAATTTATATATAAGCTTCGGCATTGGATCAACAAAAAAACGTTTTTCTAAGGCGCGCAAACTTAAATTTATATAGTGGCTGTTTAGTTCTCTATTTGGAGTGTAAAATAAATCAAAAGACTATCATTTTTTGAATATTTGATATTATATAAAATAAAATTTTAAGTATTTCTAATATATTTAAAATGTATTGAAATTATGATTTATGATGTATTTAAAATTCTTCTAAATTGGATAAATTCTAAATATATCGCTCATTATAATGTGAGAAATATCTATTTGCATAACCAAATAGTCGTCCATTAGCCGCCAATCCATTATCAGTGCCTCTGCCAAGACACCACCTTCACCACCGACCGCCCATCGCCATCACAACTGCCTCTAATCTTAAGAAAATATTTTACATAACATTCATTTAAAAATAAATCGATATATTTATGAAATTCTTAACTAAATAATTTAAAGAAATCAAAATATATTATATTCAATTTATATTATATTTCTTTTATATTGTACTCTGCAATCAAATAATCCTATAATTAAATTATAGATGAGAAATTTTAAGATTAAATTTGTTTAAATATTAAAAACCAAATTAAATTTAGCCCATAAAAACTCATTTCGGGAGTGATGAAAATCATAAACTGTGATTGATGACACTCGGAGGAGTGCACTTTACGATTTCCTTTATATAATTAGCGATATCTATTTAATTATTAAAGTAATATATTTATATATATATTCTAAATATTATATATATACTGTATATTATATATATATTATGTGCTCGTCAAATAATACAATACTATTAAAATCTAAATATAGAGTTATATCAGGGCTCTACACTTAATAATTTCCCTTTAAGGTGTGCTTTTTTGAAAATATAGCTTGAATATTTAGATTTAAATTTAAATAAATATTTTTAATATTTATTTAGTTTAAGATGTATATATGAACTTAAACACTTTCATGTTGTTTATAGATCATTATCGCTTCTGTTTTGTTAAGTTTTAATGTTATATTTTGTAAATAAATATTTGAGACAAATTTAGAGTTTCATAATTATGACGTTTGAAAAAATAATTTATGATAAAATTAAAGAGAAATTATATATTTAAACTTTAATGACATAATATTATATGATGTTCAATCAATTCATAATTATTATGTAATAATTATTATATATTAATATTAATTATATGATAATATATAATATATTAGCATCTGTATATATATTAATATAGAATAATGTATAATAGATTATAATTAATACATAATAATTATATATTGATAAGTATTATATGATATATTATCAAAATTTTGATATAGAAGATATATTCAGATTCCTCATTACAATAATTCCTCAAAATATAAAATGTGTTGTGATTAACGTCACTTGCACGATTGAGTGTACTTCAAATTTCCTTTGGCATCAATATGAACACGAGGCTTTCAAGTGCCATTATGCGTACTCAAATACTTAGGCTTAATTAATTATTAAATTACTATTAAACTTGATTAATGATGAAATCAATTCGTTCCAGCGTTTGAATTTTTGGACCTCGCTGTAAGAAATAAAAAAGTAATTTTCTTATTATTCAAAAAAGTAATTTTCTTATTATTCAAAAAGTTATTCCTGTCATTCACATATTTATAAATATTCTTTTCTCTTCCACAAAATTATATTCACAACACACTTACATTTGGTAAATTCAAAAACAGATTAAAGAGAAATATATATATATATATATATATATATATATATATATAGTAGTATTTATGATGGATCATTGACCTTATAACTTAAGTGAGGATTAAAATTAAGAGCTTATTTGAGATCAATTTTATTTTATATATAATATTTATTTGTTTTGTTTTTACATATTTTAACTCTAATTTTTTTTTAAAAAATTTATTATCTTTAAATATGTTTTATTTCAAATAAAAATCAAATTAAAATAATATATGAATTATAAAATAAATTTTTTTCCCAAATAGCCCTTAATGATTTAGGTCTTGGTTATACCATGATAAATTATAAAATATGAGAACAGAAAAATAAAAATGATGACCAAAGATAACAAGTGGTTGTTTATAAGATGTAAAGCTCAATTTGAAGGTAATATTTATAGCTTTATTTTTGGCAGGCTTGTGTATTCTTTGTGCCCTCTTTCACAACCATATAATCTCTTTATTTGTAAAGAAATTACCTTTGCATCACTTTGGATTTAAGTTTTCTTCCTAAATGGCAAATAATATATAGATAAATGTTTGCTCTTCATGAGTTAGATTTAATTTGATATATAAATTATCATGATAAATCTAAAAATTTAAGTAATAACTACAATTATGATTTATTATGATTGTGGGCTTCAAAATGCCATCGATAATTAAAAGAATAGATTAAATACAAAACTTTGAAGGTGGATGAAATAATAGATAAGATACTACCTAGAGATTTCGCCATCATTTTGTGAAAACTTTAGATCTAGTTTCCAGTTTCCTATAGGCGCAAGCACCTTAGTTAATTACCCCTATTAATGCTGAGAGAGAACTTTCGATTAAGGCTAGTCGTTGGATCGCTAAATGCATAGCGTATAGTAGTAGCATGTGGAGTTTTAGAATTTAAGCTTATGAAATTCATCATTTTTTTCTTGAAGCGGATGATTGAGGGAATGATGATGCGCTCGATCAAGATCTCATGGTTCCGTCATCTCGAGCTGGCGTGATCCCTAGTCTACTTAGTCAGAGGAGGTAGTTGACTAAGAATAAAAAGAAGTCCGTCAATCCTTGTAAACATTTGGTGGTGTTTGCTTAATGAGATAAGTTTAACTCCACCTTAGCAAGTAGGGAATTTTGCCCTATCAAGTGCACCCTGGTTTACAAGGTACTGAGCCATCAGGAGCATTTCTACAATGCCAATGATTATAATGGTATCATTTGGCGCCACTCATGACTCGGGTCATAACCGCATCATATGTGGAGCTCTGCATTGCGCCGAGACACGAGCCACGCCCCATCGACATAGAGATTGATTGAGAGTAAACATAGTAGAATACTTTATTTGACTCTGACTTCTTTGTGAGCTAGAGTTTTCTTAATTTATCACCTCTAACAAATGGTTGCGAAAGGTGAGTTGGATTTTAGCTTTACTTTTTTTTTAAAGATCGAATTTCATTTAGACATTGATAACTTTGTGATTTATATGATCTTATATTTGTATTAATACTTGATTTTGATTAATTTAATTTGAACTTGCAAGCACATTTTGATGATGAATATCCCCTCCGATTGAAATCTCCATTCAACACAGTCATCAACGGGGCATATGTTTTATTTTGATATTCCAGATCTCGTCGACTCTATTAATTTAATAATAGAGGATCAGATCTACTGTCATATGATAGAATTAACTTCTCAGATATTTTAATAAGTTGAAATTCTTATAATAATATTATTAGATTTTTAGGTTTTATTAATCAGGACCCGATTCTAAGACCCAACCGGGAATCAACCTGCGCTGCATCCTCATACACTAGATTTAAACATTTAGCATAGTGTTGGGGCCCATGTGGGTAAATCAATTCATTTAATTTATTGTTTCAAATCTCGCCGACTCTAATAATTTAATAATAGAAGATCAGACCTAGATTTTATATTTTGAGGATTTTGAATTTAAGATTATTGGATATAAATATCTTAGATATTATAATGATGACTCATCCGGTTCATATATTCAATAAACTCAGCCATCATTTGGGAGTTAAGAGATAAATTTGCTTAATCATTTAGTTTATTATTCTAGATCATGTCGACTTTATTAATTTAATAATAGAGAATTAGATATACTGTCATGTGACATAATTAGCTTCTTAGATATTTTATTAAGTTGAAAATATTATAATAGTATCATTAGATTTTTTAAAGATTTTGTTAACTGACTCAAGACCCAATGAATCAACCGAGATCCTAAATTAAGTTTAAGCATTCAACATAATTCATGGGGTTATTCAATTTAATATTGCTTTAACTTTAGGGGATTTGAATAATATTGCTTATTTTGGTTAGTTTTATTCCAAGTTTAAAATTTTAAATAAAATTTTGACAGCATTTCGATAGTCTCCTAATGTCGTCCCCGTATATGAGGCTACAATAGGGGCTGGGCCATGCCCACCATGCCAAGAAAGGCATGTATGGGTGGTGTAAACACCACGGTTGAATGAGTCATCCCACCATGCCAAGAAAGACTTTTGTGGATCTTTGAAGCACCTATATATAACAGATTTTCAATGCACAGACATGTACTTATATACTTGCAATATCAATTTAAGCATCAATTTTATGTTTATAGTTTATTTTATATTGGTCGCTTAGGCCTCGTCGTAGAAGTTTGACGATTAAGATTCCAAATAGTCTCTGTCCACCCTGGTATCTTTGGGTCTACCCACCATACTAAGAAAGATATGTATGGGTGGTGTAAACACTACGGTCGAATGCTCCATCCTATAATGCCAAGAAAAGTATATATGGGGATCTAAGATACCTGCATGAAACACAAATTTTCCCATCATACCAAGAAAGATGTGTATGGATATTTAATTTAGCAAGTAGGATAAATTCTAAATGTCCCAATTTTTATTTCTTGGCATGACGAATTTCTACAAAGATCTCCATCAGGAATTTCTACCAAAACTAGGTCTACCTACCGGTCTAAAAAGACGTGCATGGGGTGGTATTTTGCAACATCATGGCCGCGAGTCTTCTAACCTACCCGTCTAAAAAGACGTGCATAAGATATTCGGATATCTATCAGAACTCAGATTTCTCCGCCACACTAAGAAAGACGTGTACGAGTACTTATACACTCACAAGTAAGCAATTTATACCTCTGGGAAAGGAATGAACGGTTGCGCTTATGCTTTAAACAAGCTCGTCACAGGTATAGCGGCGATTCATCACGGTTTGTCGCCGCCAGATGCCAGCGGCGACGACGAATAGACTGCGGCGAGGAGAATGAGATTTTAGAGAAATTAGGGTGATTTGTGGGTAGTGAGATTGTGGGGAGTTGAGTTAAGGTTTTGAGATAAGGGAGTATTTATAGGAATTATTATTTAATTATTTAATTAACTTTAATTCAAATTTTTGTGCCGATATTATTACATATGCAATATATATGTTGATCTTAGGTTATTCTCGATATATCAAAGAATCCGTTTCACGGAGGCCATTTGGTTAAAGTCGGGTCGATTCAGGTCAATTTTAGTTCAAAAGTACGCATAGTCGCTTTCGATCACTTGATATTCGTGTAAACTCGTCCGAATTGAGCGCAAATAGTCTTATTTGATAGGTTTTGACATTTTGATGCTAACTACATGATCAATTTCATGAACGGAGATCGCTGTGTATGATTGCGCTTTAACCTTGATAGTAATGCGACGGATTTTCTTCTTGATCGATCGTTCGTCGAATTGTGCAATACATGCATTCTGATCAATTTTGATGATTTCTACATGATGGAGATTTTTATCATAGATCGTTTATATGATATCAGGTATTTTAGCTTCGATTTGTGATCAAGCTCGTCAATTATCATCATTTAATTTGACTTATGACACATGCATGAAGGTCAACAATGTTAAATACAATTTAACATAAAAAGGCAAACATCATTATATTAATATTATCTATTTTGGATGAGGTTTGTGATGGGAATTAGGATCCATTATAAACTCCTAATCTAGTTTTAAATATGGAATTAGAACAATCAATCTAATTAATTCAATCATGAATCAATCCATTAAGCAGTTTAATGCAAGCCCAAAATTACTTTCTCACATAACTTACTAGAACCAATAGTTGAACTAGCAAATTAGTGAATCAAATGGTTTTTTATGAGCCACGTTGTTCTAGTTTTAATCAATTTTTAGCTTTTCATTTTGATCAAATGGAAAGAAATGAAAGATTTAGATTTAAAATAAAAAATAATTAAAATATTATGTCTTATAATTTTTATTTAGAATCAAATTAAAAAAATTCAAGTGAGAAGTGCCCTAATTAAAATATTCTATATATTGAATTGACAAAAATATCATTATTGTATTATTATTATATCATTTAAATTAAATTATAATAATTTTAATATTTATTACATAATCTAGTTCAACTATTGGTTCTAGTAATTAGGCATATTGAAGTCATTAAGGATATGTACATTAGAGCTATTACATCAAGGATCGGCTTTAAGCCCATATCTTTTTGCTTTAGATATGGATGATCTTACTAGCCATTTATAGGAATACTATTGCGGATCGACAATTTTTTACCAGTCATTGATGTAAATGACTTGAATATTAGGCATATTCAAGTCATTTACATCTAGATCGTCAATTTTACCTTGTGTGTTTTTTTGCTAATGTCATTCTTCTTGTTGATAAGACTGTTGAGTGAGTCCAAGTGAAGCTTAAATTATGGAGGTCAACCTTAGAGTCTAAAGGTTTTCATTTAAGTAGATCTAAAACTAAATATATGGAGTGTAATTTTAGTTGTAGAAGTTATAGTATTAGTGTTGTGACATTAGGTGAACAAGTCATTAAAAAAAGTGAGCGATTTAGATATTTAGGCTTTATTGTTCAAAATGATGGTGAAATAGTAGTAAAAGAGAAAAGAAAAAATAACTTATATCCAAACACATAGAAGATTACCAAAATATGCAATACAATAAAGGTCCAAGATATATACAAAGAAAAGGAATATCTACTATAACACACTCCAAAAAGAAAAATAAAACATATATGAACCAATGTAGTACAGACGCACATGCCACACTATCCTAAACAGCTAACGCCTCCATCGTCTGCATGGAATCGCACCACTCCAGGTGTATACTGATCAAGTGCACGTGGTGGATGATCACATAGATGATAGTGGCCCTCTAATGCAACATCTTCAAAAGTCTGCGTAGGATAGTCTTGTGATGGGAAGAAAGGCGGCTATAACTCATAGACCGGTATGTAAGGACTTAGACAAGATATAGATGGTCCCACGCTGACCATGTTATGGGACATCCTATGTAGGCTCGATCCATAATACCGATATGTACCCGCAATCTCAAGTCTTTACATAACACCTCATACCTATATACAGCTTCCTGTAACTCGTGCTCATCTGTACGGTCGAAGTACGATTGAAAGATGTCCTGAGTTGCCAAGATGTGCTCTAATTACATGAAAAAATAGAGTTTGAAATTAGCCTCAAGTAGGTATGTAACATATTGAATTTAACAGAATACTTATGTTAATACTTATATATATGCGCTCTACAGGTGCTCTGGGATATTAAATAGTGGGAAGATCTGTTGAGGTGACTAGTAAATAGAGTGAAGCCCAAGATCTAAACTAGCACATGTATTGATTGATAACCGTCAGCCTATCCTCATCTTCACCGAAGCCCTCGACTATGTAATCCATCCAGAACTTATAGCACTGGTGGCCAACCCTCAGCTATTACCTCGACCATCCACCCTTTTAAAAGTAGGGTCTACTGGTGTCACATCAACTCTGGGTCCAAACTGTCTCAACACTCAATCAGGTAAGTGCCACTCCACCCTCTTTCAGCTGATGAGCGGGACTTGTGCCAACCACATATCGAACCGATCATGTACCTAACGCGTGTGATCTGCCGGTATTGCTCTCAAATCACTTGCACATATTAAAAATTATATTAAATTAGTATACATATTATAGAAATTAGAATGAATAAGTACTCTACAAGTTATACCTGTGTATGCAACAAATCATATAGCTCATTCCTATATAATGTCACGCTCGCCATTGACATCTGGTGAACATATGAGTCGTTCCACCTATGCACACAACATATTATAAACAAATATATAAGCAAAAAAATTGAAATTACAGAAATAAAAATATGCCTCAATCCAATGCTGAGCCCATCGAGATCACTCAGATATGACACATGTAGGGTCAGCCTCCCCACATGAAGATGCTCTCAAGACCATATCTAAAAAGTGTGTGAGTAGCCATATTCCTGGCCTAGACTGTAACTCACGTGCTGAACCGCTCTTCCCATAGACAAGATCAATGCATATAGGTCCTCAAGTAGTGAAAGATACGTGATGAACCTCAATCAGTGTTTGTAGAAGTACCTAATAAGAAATAAAATATAGGCATGTAGATGTCTGCTAAACTCCATGACACTCAGATGGGCATAAGACTCTCTGTAGAAAGACCACCTAAGCCACCTCAGTGGCATGCATGTCTGCGCTTGTGTTTGACTCATCCTGAAGGTCGATGTGATGTGTGGGCTGATCGGGTCATGATACACCACATCTAGTAGGGGATGTTGACCCAACAACTCATCGCGGTAGCCTGGCCAGCTACGCCACCTCTTTCCCTCACCAATCATAATTAAGCCAACAAAATCATCAACGCATAAACCCGTAATCATCGCCACCAAGCATCTCACCAACGACAAGGTGGAAGGTATTGGTCTGTGGAGATCATCTCTCAACTAGAGCAATAAACAAATAATGATCCAAACGAATGAAATGGAGGTGAGTTGCTCTAAAGGTATTTAACTAAATCGACATGTTATGCCAAAAAATCATCTAAGGTGACTTGATCTAAAGGTCAGTGGCTCTAATCTTATAGGCCAACTGCAATGACTCAAATTCTACTAATATCATCGCAAACTATCTCACAATAATTTTCAATAATATACCTGACATATATTAAATGTTAAAGACTGTATTATCACTCAAAATTATAAATCAAATCCCTTATCCACAACTCTAAGCCCTAAACTAAAATCCTAAACCAAATTCCCCTAATACACATAATCTAATTAATTATAAATGAGAAAAATTAGGGATTTACCCTATGTTTACAAGATAATGGTAATGTAAGAACTAGAATATGCTAAAAACTTCTTTGAAAGGAATAAAGCCATCGTAATCATTGTCGAAAGCCAATGTTGGGTTCCAAGGGCTATCAGATGGAGAGGAAAGACGTCGAACATAGAGGATGTGGCTGTCAGGCAACAAATCATCGACGATCCGTCAATATGCAAGATGGAGAAATTCAGTCGAAAAGACCAAAGTCGGAAATGGAGAGGAAGGTGCTCATGCTCGAAGGGAGAAGTTGGCTCGCTGGGAGAGCTCGATCCTAGAAGGGAGGTCATAATGGGGCCGATTAGTTGATCTAATTATTTGTGCCTGGCTACGCTTGAGTGGTCGAGCTACTACCACCGCCCTTCCACGTAGATTTGATGACACCAATACCCACTTAGTGAGCGACTATACCTATATATAATTTTTTTAAAATACTTAAATTACTAATTACATTTTAAACCATACTTATTTTAAAAAAATTGCCAAACTAAAGAGATGGAGATAACAGGTCAAAAGAATTCTTGAATTTTACTTTGGCATTGAAATTTGACCAATGCCAAATGCTACCATTTGGCTATCACAACCTGACTATTACCATTAGTCTACCATCTCAAAAAATCACTAGTGGATAATAATCTAATGAACACCATTAGACTATTATTGCCTAACCAACTCCTTCGAACTATTGCCCCACCTCATCCATCATATTGCCACTAGACCACTTTGTTGACCTCATTTTTGGAAGGAGCTCTCAACCCTCCATCCTAGACATAGGACTTCTCTTAGACTTTATAAGTTCCTTAGTCTTAAGACACATCTAGTGATTAGGTGGACACTCAACCTAGCCCTAGAGACTTAGAAGAGTTAGCCATAAGAATAGATCATGCCTTAGGGGTGTTAGGAAAATTTGCCTATCGTATAGCCTGAACAAAATCCTCACTTCCTTCTTTCAAGACAAACTCCAAACTCATATCAACTTCAACTCCAAATCAAACCTTGAATCAATTTCAATGGATTTTATCAAATCATGAATCAATTCCAAATAATCGAAATCCATGATTGAAATCCAAATTCAAATTCCAAAAATCTTTCATAAGCCCTTTGATCCTATCTTATGGACTTAGCTCAAATCAAATCCAAACCAATTAAAATTCAAGAATTTTCTCATAACCCATTTATATTATCATTTATATTCATAAATATAAATGAAATATAATTTTAAATATCTAAAACCAAATTCAAAACTCAAACTCACATTCAACCAAAATCCAACCTAAGCCTTTCAAGTCAAAATCTTGAACTTAGCCAAATCAATTTGAAATCAAGCCAAACCCTTAATTTTTCTTCATGATTCAATCAATCCTATAACCATGAATCTAAATATAAACATAAACTCTAATCATTAAACCAGAACTAAATTCAAAAATCAAATCCAAGTCAAACTCATGTTCACCCTTTTGAACTTGAAATTATCAAATGAATCAAAACACATTTAACTTTAAATCACTTGCAAATAGATTTATATTTCAATCATAAGTCCATATGTGAGTTCAACCTAACTTGAATCAAGCCTTGATCAAGCCAACTAAACCTAATTAGCTCACTTGACCCAAAGTGGCCAATTTGACCTACATGAAACAAAATTCAATTCAATCTAAATTAAATTCAAATTAAACCAAATTAATTGAAACCAATTGAATCAATATACTGCAAATAGTCATTTGAACTTATCCCAATTTGATCAATTGGTCAACCTAACCCATTTTGACCTGATTTGACCCAAATGAGTCAAATTAATCAAAATTAAACCAAATGAACTTCAAATGATATGAAATTTGGTCCAACTTACTTTTGACTCATTTCAAATCTTCCCAAATCAAATTCAATGCCAAATGATCACTTTTTTCTTGGTTCAAGGGCATCCCATGAGAAAAGATACTTTCCCAAGTGGTCATTTCTTTTCCTTGGCCACTTGACACTCATCCATTGGTCCACATAGGCACCAAGGACACTAATTTTCTGACCCAAGGAGTGATTGGGGCAGCCATGACTTATGAGAGGTGAAATCGCATCACCTCTCCTGGAACATTTGGCATGAAGGACACTCACCTCCCCTTGGCTAGGACACCCATTTGTCCTTCATGACACTTTCCATGCCTTAGCCAACCATGGGAGCCACATATGATGATTCTCTTCCATGCCCAACCACCCCAAGCCAAATGACACGAGTTTGGAGCCAATTTTTTTTTAAAACAAAAGGTTCATTTTCGTTCACTTTTGATCCCAAGGCTTTAGAGGCTGAAGCAAACCCTCATTCATCTTATTATCCTCCTCCTAGAGCTCCCAAAGCCATTGGTAATCACCCCCACTTCATTTTGGAGAGAAATACTTCAAAATTAAGTGGATTTCGGGGAAGATAAGACGATCACCGAATGAAACTTCATTTCGACGTGAATGAGAAGATCCAAGCTCATTACAAGGCCTCTTCCCTCACTCAACAACGTGCTTAAGTCATCACCACTGCCAAAAATCATCCCCAGTGAGGTAACCTTCAAAAAATGTAGTCGGCCTTAGGATCCTTCATTTTGTGACAATTTTTGTGTGATTTTTAGGAATCTACCCTTAATAATCCTAAATTTTAGAAATAAAATTAAATATAAAATGAGCCTATTTGGATAAGTTTTCATTTAGAATCTCTCATTTTTCCAAAAAAATAGCTTATTTTTACTATTCACTTAGAATCCCTCAGATCATGAGATCTGGATCGTCCAATCACGCAGTTCGCACGATCGAAAGGGTTAGATCGCACACCGATCACGCGATCCTAGCCTCTGGATTACATGATCTAATATGGACCATCCGATCTACAATCAGACGATCCAGAGTGAACTACGGGTCACTTCAGCCTTTTCTTGCTCAGTGCAAGGCACGGTGTGCCAATTGCCGCATGGCCTGTGTTGCCATGGCACCGCCATCCAATCATGTGGCGCCATGGTGCATGCTTTGCCATGTCACGCGACACGCTAACTGTGTTAAATACAAAAAATTTGATTTTATGATTTAAGAAATTATTTTAAATTACCTGAAACTTCAAAAATTCATATAAAATAACATACTTAACCAAAAAGTGCAAATAAGGGCACGTTGGATTTGTCTTTCTAAGAGAAATTCAACAAATCTAAAATCCCCAAATTTCACTGAAGATATTGAGCTCAATTTGAGTTTTAATAAAAATCAAATTTCTTTAATTAAACCAAAAATACATGTTAGATTAAGTTAAATTTTTTAGAGATTAAAATTGATGTTAAAATACACATACCATAAAAATTTTAAGTCAAAATGACCTTTGGATCAAAAGATATTGAATTTTGAGTGTCAAATGATTTATTTTAATAAAATAAATTAACAGAATTCATAAAAATCACTTAAATCAATTGAAACTTCCTAAATTCTTAAATAATTATAGAAAAATCCAAAAAATACAAACTCAAGTTTATTTTAAAGATAATTCAGAGGAGAATCCAATAAATTTTTTTCTAATTGAATTTAAATAGTATATTTTCTTTAATTAGGTTTATTTGAAAACTTAATAACCCTAATTACTTCTAACAACTTCATTTATTAATTCAAAATTTCTCAGGCATGTTTAATGGGATGAATTGTGCCTCCCCTATTTTTCTTGAAATTTATTAATGAGTTAATCAGGGATATTAATTAATGAACCCCTAATCACTCTCTTAATATAATTAAGCTTAATTAAGCATGTGAACAGTAGTTTAATTTCTTGATTAAGTTAATTAAACTTTATTTAAGTGATTAGGGGGTTTATGGAATGATTTTGAGATATTTTATTAAGCTATTCCCTAAACCTCCTTTCTTTCTTAAATCTAAATCTAATTAAGGGTTAATCCAGTGATGATCTACTTAATTAATCAAATCAAATTCTCAAAACCAAAGTTAATCCAGAAACTTAATCAATCATTCTTGGGTAGATGCTTAGGTGTTCAATAACCTAAGTAACTTAAAGAAATCATACCTAACCCATATGTCTGGGAAGGGTTATGAAAGTACTTAAAGTAAACCCTTTAGCTTAATTAATCATTAATTGTGAGCTAATTGGAATAAGGTACCTTTCTTTCTAAGATACATTCGATTTAAATTCTTTTGATTTTATGTCATACATTGACTCATAATTATTTGATTAAATATGTTAAAGTGGTATAGGTAAGGGGTAATTAATGAACTTAATCTACACCTTAACCTAACAAAAGCATAAAATTAATCTAATCACCTAAAAATTAAACTAAAATAATACACACATGTGGGAATGTGTAAGGACCAGCAAACCTTCTCACACTTTCCTAATTCAAATCAAACTCAAAATAAAATGAAAGTCTCTTTAAACAACTTTTGATTCTCTTTAAATGATCTTACTTCATAAGATTGTCTTTAAGAATTAATTAGAGTGAATGAAATTACATGTTTACATCATTTTATTTCTTTCTCGATGCTAAATGTATGTCATATGAGTTTCATACATTCATGCTTTTCAAAATTCAAATTCAAAATGAAATATTTTCTTTATGTCAAATTGCATATTTTGGCTAAAGTAATAATATGAGTGGCTATTATCACTATTAAATTTAAAACTATTTTCAAAATCTATAAATCAAATACCTAAAACTGAAAGTGTGCTACTTATAATTATTTATAAGCTTACATATGGATATAAATATGAAGATGTGCATAGTGTACTTTTCCTTCTCTTTTCTTTTAGCATAGTTTTGAATTGGATTTGACAAAGTATATAGTTCATTTAAAAATAGCATAACACTTGCCTAAATCCATTCCTATTCATTCCTATGCTATTACTTAAAGAAGGACATCCACACCTACGCATATAAATTGCTTAAACAAATCAAACAAACAAATATAAAAATTTGCATCTTTCTTTTCCATTCATTTCTTTTATATACATGCTTGTATTTAGGGAAAGTGGTATATTTGTCTGGAAAATCTCGAGATTACGAGGCTTTAAGTAGCCCTAAGTAGGTCTTGTACCGTACACCCCTAGTTAACAATGACATCGTACGAATGTCTTTTATATTTGTAAATGTGCATATAAAAAATGGATAAAAAAATCACTCTTCTACTTAACAAAATCATGCATACATGAAACATCCCAAATTTCCTTAAGCAACCTCTCTAGCATTCATTATTAAGGTACTTGCATCACATGTATAGATATGCTAAGGATTCATTCATGTGCATGATATACATGTGGGAAAGAAATAAAATATTGTGTGTTTTGTGATAGTAATCCACTTTATTTAATCTTAAAATATATATTTTTTGAATAGGTTCATTTAGAGAAAATCTAAACTTAGGATTAATTAAAATGCATAATAAAATATTCATTAAATAAAAATCATTAATGAATCTACCTTAGAAATCACTTAAGGTAGGGAGGAAAGAGAATTTCTCTTCTCTTTTCCTCTCTTTACAACCTTTAGTAGGTTCATTCAAAATAAATCAAATCATCAAATAAAATTAACCCATATCAACTAAACAACTTAAGTGAGACCGCCGTTTTAAGTTGAACCATTTCACACTTAAAAAATCTGAACTTAAAAGCCTAGCTAAGCATACCACACAAACTTAACATGTTGGGAAAGATCTAAAGCAATGAAAGCATGTAAACAAACTCACTTTACTTAAATCCTAAAGACATTCTTAAAGAATAAGAAAAAATTAGAATAAATCAAAGTAAATTTCAAAATGATCTTTGTTTGGTTTGGAGTTTGATTTAACTTTGAAAAGGTAAGATGAGTTTGCTATTCTTAACCCATTCTCACATGTATTTTGTATTTTTATTTAATTTTCAAATAATTAAATCCATTTTTAAGAATTGATTAGGTTAAGGTATGAATTAAGTGGCTTAATTAACCCTTACCTACACCACCTTAAGAAAGTTAACTAAGTAATTATGAGCCAATGAGATGACATAAAACTCACAAGGTATTTAAATTTGCAATCAACCTAATAATAAAAAGGCCTAATGAAATTTGGCTCACAATTAAAAGTTAATTAAGCTAATGGGTTTTAGCTTAAGTACTTTTAAAACACCTCTTCATACTTATGAAATGCGTTTTAATTTCCTTAATTATACTCAGGCTATTAAACACCTAAGCATCTACCCAAGGTAGATTAATAAAGTTATGAAACTTTTTAGAATTTTTGAAAATTGTTTAAATGAGTGATTAATGAGTTAACCCTTAATTAAGAGGGGATTACAGAGAGTAAAGGGGGTTTAGAGAATAGCATAGGGGAAATGCCCCAAAATTATTTCATAAAACCTCTACTCACTAGATCTTACCTTAATCAAACTTAATAAAAGGGTAAATCCACTAATCATATCTTAATTACCCTTAATTACATGAAAGGGGTAATTAGAGAATGAAATAGTAATTTCCCCAATTAAGGCCTTAATAAATCTCAAAAAAATTAGGGGAGGTAGAGGTCATCCCCTAAAATGAATCCTAAAAATTTGAGATCAATTGGTGACTTAATTAGAGAATAATTATCTAATTAAAATTCTTAAAGAAACCCAAATTCAAAGAAGAGAAGAATTTAAAATCTATTAAAAATATTTTTTAAATATTCTAGATGAAATTATCTATCCATAGCATTTTTTTCTTTTATTTTTTGATTTTTTTATGAAGAGTTATGATCTTTAGAAGATTTTTTGAATTAATTAAGAATTAATTAAAATCCCTAACTAATCCCTGCTTCATATCGGGCGCCGGTGATCAGCGCGCTTTACACACATCGTGCTACGAGCCACCCACTTAAACGTCATATCAAGAAGGCGGCTGGCGGCGCACACGCTAATATCCTTAGCCGTTTGATCAAAGATCGGACGACTGAGGATACACCCATGATTTATAAAATGGATAATGAATGTATAAACGTGGGAATAATCTTGACCATTCATCCAAACGGTGCGGATGGATGGCCAGAGATTCATCCCTGCCAAAGCTCAACAAGAATGAGATCCGTCGACCTTCTAGACTCTGATCCGAGCTCGATTGAGCTCAGATTAGGCTAAAATTTAGCCCACACCTTCATCATGAAATTACCAATAAATCTAATGGCTAAAATTTTATGAGATTAAAGTTCACTTCATAAAGGACCAACACCTATGAGAATTAAGCTAAAAAATCACTAACCTCACGGAGGTGATCAACCACACTCGATTCTTGAGGAGCTTCAGTTTGGTTGAGACAAGCTTTAGTAAAGTTTTGAGCACTTGAGGTTGAGTGTAAAGCTCTATGGACCAACTCCTCTTCAATCCCTTGCAGCTTTGATTGAATTGAGCTCTTCCTTACCTCTAAAAATTTCGTGAGAAAGAATTTGACTTAGCTCCTAGATCGAGCTCCTCTATTTTGCACTGTGCAAAATCGAGAAATGCAAGATTCAAATCCTCTCTAGGGACCTTGGGAAAGCTCTCTGATGATTGCTAACTATCTCTAGGCCTCAATCAAGTATGAGTGAAGTGAGATTTCAGTGAATTAGGGGGAATATATCTCCTTCTATGACAATCGGATGGCCGACCCATTAGTTGCCATTTTGATCCAATTGATCATATGGAGTGAGCTATTTAGGCTGTTAGATCATTGCACATAATAGGTTTGGCCAGAGGAGTGAAATGCCAACTCCTCATGTGCTTGGATTGAGCATAAGAGGGAATTTGAAATTTCAATTTAAAGGATAAGGGTCGGGTTTGGTCCATGGGTCAAATGGGTTGACTAAACCTATTGGGTGCACCACTCATCACTAAGTCTCCATGAGCTTTTAGGAAAGCCTCAAGTGATTATGAAGAGGGTATTACCAAAATACCCATGGGCTAGGCAAAAATGCGTTCTATGACCCAGGGGTAAAATTGTTATTTTGCTATTTTTTTTCACTTTGGGTATGTTTGGTATGTTGAGAAAATAGGTTGGGCCAAATTTCAATGGATTTGAAATCCATTTGATAGGGTTTGGCTCATGTTGATCCATTTAGGTCAAAATGGGTCAACTTGGGTCAAGTTGACCAATTGGTCAAATTGGGTCAAACCAAGGGTTGGGTCAAGCTCATAAGACCATTTGAAATATTTTGGTGCCTTTGGTTTGGTTCAAATTTGGTATAGATTTGGTTTTGCTCATATGACTCATTTAACTCAAATGGGTCAAGTTGACCTATTTGACCCATTTGACCTATTTGGTTTAGGTCAAGGGTAGGTTTAGGTTTGGTTAATCATATGGAGTGGATTGATATCTTTGTTTCCAATCAATTTATGTTAAGTTTAATTTTTGCTCAACATGACCCCTTTAAGTCATGTTGGGTCTAAGGTCAATTGGGCTAGGTTGGGTTTAGTTTCCAATTGAGGCTTTGGTCAAGTTCCACAAGTGATTTGGAATGGGCTTGACCCATTGGTTTCAATCAATTTGGCTTAGATCAAGTTTTGACACATTTTAGCCCTTTAGGTCAAAATGGGTCAACTTGGGTCAAGTGGCCAATTGGGCTAGGTTAGTCTCAAATGTTTTTGAGTTTAAACATAGGTCATGAGTGAACTAATGGTTTCAATCAATTTGACCTATATGGATTATGTTAGGTTTTTTTTAGGTTAAGTGTTGACTTGGTCAACCCTTAAGTTTGACTTGGTTTGACCCTATTTGATTGATTGATCATCCCATGATGATTGTTGATCATGATGATAGGGATATATGAGTTTGGTTCAATCCAATTTTGTTACGATCAAAAGTTGGCTCATAAGGATATTTTAGGTCACTTTGGGTCAAATGAGCCTAAGTAGGTCAAATAACTTGATCAAAGCTTGATTTGAAGTTGATTGATCTTGTATGTGGACTTATGATTGAGATATAAATCCATTTACAAGTGGTTTGAAGTCAAATGGATTTTGATCCATTTGAAAATTTCATATTCAAAGGAAGAATATAAAGGAGTTTTGGGTTTGATTTTTGATTTGAGTTTTGATTGTTTGATTGAGGTTTGGATTTATATATGAGCTCATGATTGTAGGATTGATTGAACAATGAGAGAAAATCAATGATTTGGCTTGATTTGAAGATGATTTGACTAAGTTCAAGATTTTTTCTTAAAAGGGTTAGATTTGATTTTGAGTGGATTTGAGTTTGATTTTTGGGATTGGTTTTGATTGTTTGAATTTATATTTCATTTATATATGAGAATATAAATTATGCCATTTTTCAAGAATTTGAATCATGATTTAAGTTAAAT
Organism: Cymbidium sinense; assembly: GCA_021442155.1. Taxonomy (NCBI): domain Eukaryota; kingdom Viridiplantae; phylum Streptophyta; class Magnoliopsida; order Asparagales; family Orchidaceae; genus Cymbidium; species Cymbidium sinense. The sequence continues at coordinate 98,021,598 of CM038225.1, forward strand.
CCATTAAAGAGAATTTAAAGGATTTAAGAGAATTTTTAATTTGAAATTTAATTTGTGAATTGGATTTGATTGATGAATATTTATATTTCATTTATATATGAGAATATAAATGAGAATATAAATAAGTTTTGAGAAAATCCCATGAGTTTGAAATGGTTTGATCAAAGTTTAGGTTAAATCCATTAATGAAAAATTAAGGGATTTAAGGGAATTTCAAGAATTTTAAATTTGGAATTTAATTTTTGCCTTTGATTGGATTGATTTATATTTATATTTAATTTATATATGAGAATATAAATGAAGATATAAATAAGTTTTGAGAAAATCCCATGAATTTGAAGAGGTTTGATTAAAGTTTGGAGTTGATTTTGGCTAAGTCCTTTAATGGAAAATTAAAGGGACTTAAGAAAATTTCATGAATTGATTTTGAATTTTGAATTTGATTTGATGGGTTTGAATTTATATTTCATTTATATATGAGAATATAAATGAATCATAAGAAAATCTCAAAGATTTGAATAGGTTTTGATCATAATTTTGGCTAAGTCCTTAAGAAAGGGTTAAGGACTTAGGAAATCTTAGGAATTTTTGATGGATTTTGTCATGGGTTTCAATCATGATTTCAATCATGGAATTGAATCATGGAATTGATTTGAGTTTGAGAAAATCAAATATAATTGATTTGGAGTTTGACTTGAAAGAAGGAAAGTGAGGAAAGGTTTAAGCTAAGGGTAGGAAATTTTTCTAACATCTCTAAGGCATGACCTATTCCTATGGCTAACTCCTCTAAGTCTTAGGGCTAGGGTAGTGTCCACCAAATCGCTAGATGTGTCTTAAGACTAAGGAACTCTTAAAGTCTAAGATGAGTCCTATGTCTAAGATGGAGGTGTTAAAAGCTCACCTTAATAAATCCGCTAGTGCCCGTCCTTTTACCGCATGAAGGGATACAAATGTGATATCGAACTGCGACAGATTCATGGACCAACTAGCCAAACATCCAAAAAGCATTGGCCATGTCATGAGGTACTACAGTGGATTGGTTCTTGAGATCAAGTTCACCTTATGAGAAAGCATGTAGTGCCATAGCTTCTAAGATGCAAAGATCAAAGCTAGACAATGTTTCTTAATATGTGGGTGGTTTTCTTAGAGATCAGATGACAATTGAGGTAGTAGAGAGTGATTTCCTTCCCCTTATCATTGGCTTGGGCCAACAGAGTACCGAGGGAGTTATCCAATGCAGCAGTGTAAAGGATCAATGGCCTGCCCAGAATAGGGGCTAGGAGAACTGGCATCTTCACCAAGTATTCCTTGATGTCTTCGAATGCATGATGGCACTTGTCATCCCACTTAAACTTAGAATCCTTTTTGACAAGTGCTGAGAAGGGCCAGCATCTTTGTGATAAGTTTGAGATAAAGCGACTTAGATATGCCGTAGTCCTTGAAAGGATCTGAGTTGAGTTAAACTCTTAGGAGGTGACATTTCTAAGATAGCTTTAATCTTTCAAGATCTATTTCTATTCCCGGTCAACAACAAACTTAAGGAATTTCTTTGAAGCTACCCAATGTACACTTTGGGGATTCATTTATGAGGTTATATTATCTTAAACATTTCAAAACTACTCTCAAGTCAAAGAGGTGATCTTCTTTTTAAATTCATCAACATCACTCAACCGATGATGGAGTTCATCAAGATCTGAAGTCATGGCTGGTAACACCAACATTTTTAAGGTCGAAAGGCATGAGCCTATAACAGAAGATTTTGATCGAGATTTGGAAAGAAGTGTTTCTTTCATCTTCAGGAGACATATTGATTTGGTTATAGCCAGATGATCCATCCATGAAAGAAAATACTGCATGAGATGAGGCAATGTCCACCATTAACTATGGTATGGGAGAGGAAACTCATCCTTATGACATGCCTTATTTATGTTCCTAAAATTAAAGCAAATGTGAATTTTACCATTCTTCTTCTTAACTGGGATGACATTAGCTAACCAGGTAGGATATTTTTCTTCCTTGATGAAACCAACATCGATCAGTTTCTTGACTTTAGAAATGACCTGTTGTTCAATTTCTAATCGAATGCGTCTAGGAGCTTAATGTTTGCTGATGCACCTGAATCTACGAGAACCCTAGTAAGTTTAGACCTATCCATGTTGACTGTAATGTATAAAGGATGGTTGTGCTTTAAGTCCCCTAGTAGAAGGTCTTCATCTGTGAAGGTGATCCCTTAGGCTTATTTTGCATAATGTGCTTTCTCACCTATAGCGATTAGCTAAGCTAAGCATATTTTAGGATCAAGGAGGGCCTTGATTAGTGACTCCCTCATCTCTTTAGATAAGACAAGGGCATCATATATGCTTAGCTTAGATGAAAACTTTCTTAGATGAGAAAGAATGTTGTAATCCACCTTCGGCTGGTCTTCCATAAGTATATCCAAAGGTGGAGCATCCTATGGAAGGGCTTCTTGATCTTGAGTACCAATGAGTTGTTTCCCTCTATCTAAAGGTGCTTCCCTAGAAGGTAGAACCTTGCAACTATGGAGGTTGACTTCGATAATCTCTGGAGGCAAGGTGGTGGTGTTTACGCACTTCACACCTACGCCTTCTCCTATGGGACTCTCAAAATCGGATGATTCCAAGTCTATGTCAAGAGTTATTATGAAATCCCAAGTCTATAGAAAATCCAACTCTGAATCAGAAAGGGGAAGATCAGAATTATTATATTTAATTATACTTAAAGAGTTATCGATAGGAATAGAAGAAGATAACTCATCAAAAGAGACACATATGTAATTTAAATCAGCTTTATTCTTCAATTTCTTGGAAGTATTTGGGGGTACAAAGTAGAAGTCAAGTACAGTGTGTGGAGTAAGGGATTTGATGCCCTTATCTACTAATACAAGAGTTCTACTAGTAGAAAGAAGAGCTATGAAATGGTAGAAGTTGCTGGTGGAAGCTGAATAAGGTCGGATATGGACATGGTGGCTATGAGGGGTTATCTCAGCACATGCCACCTGAGCTCCGCTTTCTAGAGTTGGCACTAGCAACTTGCAAAACTTCCTTGGTGTTGGAGGTTTGAGATGACTCAGGCACTTGCAAGGAATGCTTCTTGATTTTCTGAATTATTTTCATAGAGGTTTTAGACAAAGAGATGTCCCAACCTTCTTTGGTTTTGGTAGGATTGCTTGTATCCCAAGGATTATCCTAATGGAACTGGAAGGTTGTTCCACAAGATATTCCTTTGGGATAATGACAACATCGGTCTTAAAACTATGTTCAAGCTAGTCCTTGAATGTAAAGCAATCCTCCAAAATGTGGCTTGGCATATGGTGCTAAGAGCAAAAATTTGGATCATGACTTTTTCTAACTTCCTCCGGTCTCCTAGGCTCGAGTAGCTAAAAATTAGGTTACTTTAAGAGGTTCTTAAAGATTTTCCTGATTACCTCCCTATTAAAATCATAAGGTTTGTTTAACTTATCTAAAAAAGTAGGTGGACCATAGTTACTGGGTATGCGTACATTGTGGTATGGTCGAGGTGGATGAGCCGGAGGTCGGGGCTGGTATGGCTGCCTCGGTGGTGGCAAAGGAGGTGGAGGTTGCTGAGGTTGTGGTCGCTCGAATTGATCTCTAGCTAGCTGCTTCCTCTTGTCAACCGCTGCTATTATTCTAGGTTTCTTCTCACAGACCTTTTGGGATTTCTGCTTTGGAAACTGATCTAGAAAAGACAACTATTTAGCCTATCCTTGTAGACTAACCACCTCGTTGATTAGCTTTTCAAATGTCTTTATGGTGAGGCCCTTAAGCATGAAGGCATCGGCCATGGATATTCTTCAAGAGAATCTCATGACATGTTGTCGATAGCTATTTCATACCGTTGCACCATCGGAGAATATAATCAACAAGTGACTCACCGATTATTGGCTATAACGAGATCACCTATAATAACCCTTTGTCGAGCTCCAACAAGTATCTTGATAAAGAGTTGCTCTAACTCAAGAAATATCTTTCGAACCATTGGGCGTTCAACATACCAATCAAAATGATACCCATTAGGCTAACACAAGAATCTAAAGAATAAAATGTCACACATGCGTAACAACTAGCCTCAAGTGAGTTATATCGCCTCTTCCCACGCCATTAAAGCTCTTGAAGGAAAGAGAGACAAAACCCTTGGGATACTAAATAGCATAAAACTCCTCTAGGTAGGGTCTACCCTTTGGAACCAATGATTCTCCCTGGGCTTGAGCAAAGCTTCCTTCACCTACTGCTCAACCATGGATTTCAGATCTTTTTCATGTATGGAGGTACTTTTCACTACCTTCCTATACAGACTAGTGCTACCTTGCTCAATGGGAAGTAGAGTCTTAACTGGATCTAAGACATGCACTAGCTCAGGCTGATTGACATTGACTGTACTAGGATGAACTGGAGGGGCTTGCTTTTGAAGCACTAATATTGCTGCCAACATGTCTTACAACTGTTGTGCCATCCTATCAATCTATTCATCTTTCTACCCTAACTATTATCGAAGGTGATGGGTTGATTCTGTGTGTCTCCTTGATCAACCTCATCACCTTACATGGCTTGCTGCTCCCACAGAAGAGAACCACTATTATCGACCATGCATACCAAATCCCCATCAAGTCATCTTGGGATCGACTCATTCTTCATCAGACCATGCATACCCTAAGATCTCCTTTTTCTCCATAAAATAGTGTGCAACTATCTCATCTAAGGATCGATCTAACTCAACAAGTACAAACAGCTTAGGCTGACTAGTGTGATTGCTATCATGAACTGAGAGTCACCGAACCTCACTTGAAGCTTGAGAGTCAATCCTGTATGGATTATACTCTTTAGAAGAATGATAATCCTGACTGATGCTAGCTGTAATAGGGGTAACAATCTTGGGATGATCCTCTACCACTGCTACCATTGAACTTTCATCTGAAATATCCCTGATAACTATCACCATCTCCACATCCGGCTGAATGGGTGGAGTTGGTGAAGGAATGACCACGATGCTTTGGGGTCTCCACTCCTTCCACACCACTGGTTGAGAGAGAGCTCGACCCTACCATAATGGGTGGTGAGGAGTAGGATCCTGTCCATAGGATCATCACGGGGTATGTTTTTCCCTGGATGCGACCTTCATGGCCTTAGATGGAATAGGTGATGTTAAAACCTGCACTGGTAATGATGAACGTGGGGTAGAGCGGTGGGATAGAGACACCATTGACTCTCTGTGCACAGGAGCTACCCTCCTATGATGGCTAGTCCCCGTGAGGAGAATACCATCAATATGGTTGATGCAGGTAGCGTGCCAAGCTGGAAAGTCAACCAAAGCAAAAGTGGCTGACTGATGGTTGAACCGCCATCCCTCTCTGCTAGTGATGTATGATGTATGGGCCTCACGGCCCTCATGATTTAGCTCTCTGTGGGGGGATTGATCGAATGGCATCAACTGATCAGATGTTCCATCTACACCGGCATAGAATAGAAGGAGCGACGACCTCCTACTCCAAGAAGCTACTGGCTATAGATGCACCATTGGAGGAGACGACGAATGGATCCTCCTGACATCCTCTCTATCTAATCTTGAGAGAGGATGAAACTTATTTTCTATAACTAATGATGATGTGACCATGGGAGACTCATCCATTATTGACCTAGCTGCTACCTCAAGCTCTTTGGCTATCCGAGTATGGAACTGTTTGACTATATGCCGCGCGGTAGGATGAGAGAGAGTGTGAGCTAGACCCACTCAAATGGGGAGGCAAACCAAACTGGGGAGCCTTACCCTTGGAGGGTATAGATGATAGGGTGCTCATGCACGAAAACAACATGTGCAACTCGAGGATGAACTACCACTGGAACTAGAATTTCCACTATTGATCAACCACAAGTCTTGGTACTTCCATAGCTTTCCTCTTAGTGAGGAGATATCAATAAGAGGGTAAGACTGAGTTCCTTAGCGCCACCTTCTTCTTGCTAATTGGTGTGAGGGGAATGCCCTCACAAGTGATCTTGGCCCCCTCAAATCCATGGACAAAATAAATCAAATGGGTGTGATCCAAATGAGGAAAGTCAGCCTGATCTAAGGAAAGATCCAGTGAGTAAAGGTGAATTTTGAGACACTTTCGATTGAAGTAAATTGAAACTGAAACTATACTAACTAAAAAGAATCTACAATGAGAAACAAACTTGCATTAGTTTTCTATCTCCATAGGATTTGGAATTTTTGATTTTTGAAAATTTGAACCCACATCCAATAACTTGGAAGTGTTAAGTGGGGTTCAAATGAATTTGGAAAGATTGATTGAAAGAGAATTTGAGTATGAATCCAAACTTCAACAAATTTGAGTATGTTAAAATATGGATTCAAAATTTTGATAGGATGCTTCCATAGGTTCATTTTGTTTTGAATTTAAATTTTTGTGATTTGGAGGACCCTTTCCTTTAACAAATTTGAGTATGTTAAAGTAAATGTCAAATGATTTTGTGTTGTTTGAATGTTTTGGAGTTTTCACTTACTTAGCAAATTTAGGTACGCTAAGTGAAGTGAAAGTGATTATTTCTTTTTGTGGATTTTGTTTTGTTTTGATTTTGGAAAATTTTGAAATTCTTACTTGGCAAATTTAGGTATGCTAAATAAGAATCCAATTTTATTTTGTTTGATTTTGAAAATGGGATTCTTAGCAAATTTAGGTATGCTAAGGAAATCTAAGTGTTTCATTTGTTTGGATTGTTTTGATTTTTGAAAAGGGTAAGAACCATAGCAAATTTGGTATGCCAAGGGGATCCTAAGTGTTTTGTTTTGTTTTTGATATGTTTTGAAAGTGGAGATTTAATTTTAGCAAATTTGGTATGCTAAAGGTGAGATCTCACTTGGTTTTGTGAATTGAAAATTTCACTTGGCAAATTTGAGTATACTAAATGAAATTCTAAATGGTGTGTTTAAAATTTTAATTTCATTTTTGATTTTGAAAAATGGAAACTTCTCCTTAGCAAATTTGGTATGCTAAGGGAAGAAGTTCCAAAGGTGTTTGAATGTTTTTTTTTGACTTTGAAAACTTTAGCAAATTCGAGTATGCTAGGTGAGGTTCCAAAATATGTTTTTGAAAATTTTTTTTTTAAAATTTTGATTTCAAAACTTTACTCAACAAATTCAGGTATGTTAAATGTAGTTCCAAATGTGGTTTGAAAATTTTGAAATTTTTCGATTTGGAGAGTTCACTTAACAAATTTGTATGTTAAGTAAGATTCCAAAATGTGTTTTAAAAATATTTAAATTTTAGATTTGGAAACTTTACTTAACAAATTTGGGTATGTTAAGAGGTTCCAATTGTGTTTTGAAATTATTTTTGGATTTTGGATTTAGAAACTTTACTTAATAAATTTGGATATGTTAAGTGAGGTTCCAAATGCATTTTGAAAATTTTAAAATTTTTAGATTTGGAAACTTTACTTAACAAATTTGTATGTTAAGTGAGGTTCTAAATGCATTTGAAAATTTTGAAATATGATTGTTGATTTTGAATTTAGATTTGGAAACTTCACTTATCAACTTTAATTATGCTAAATGAAATTCCAAATGTGTTTTGAATTTTTTTTGAAACTTTTGATTTGGAGACTTCACTTAATAAATTTGGGTATGTTAAATGAAGTTCCAAATGTGTTTGAAAATTTTAAAATATGATTGTTAATTTTGATTTTGGATTTGAAAACTTCACTTAGTAAATCTGATTATGTTAAATGAAGTTCTAAATGTATGTTTGAAAGATTTTGTTGGATTTTAAATTTGGAGACTTCACTTAACAAATTTGGGTATGTTAAATGATGTTCCAAATGTTGTTTGGAAATGTTTGAAATTTTATATTTTTAGAATTTGGATACTTCAATTAACGAATTTAGGTATGTTAAACGAAGTTCCAAATGTGTTTAGAAAATTTTGAAATGTGATTGTTGATGGAGAGAGGAACCATCCCCAACAGAGTTGTTAGAAAAATCTACTGTGAAAAATTCCTATATAGGGAGTCACCTTTCAAATATGTGGGAGAAAAGAAAGAGGACACCCTTACAAAAATTCATCTCGGTAAGATGCCACACAGATCCATAGATGCACTTATTCAGGTGATCAGATACATCATCAAGGTATAGTGTACTATCTGAAAAGTCACTAACGTAATAACCAATCACCAATAAGGACTCTAAGGATTTGCAGATATGTACTAGATTCTTCCCTACTTTACTTGAAAAGTAAAGAAATGTTTATTTTAAATTGTTAAGTTCCTAGAGCAAGACCCCATAATTACATCATAAAGGATAGGATCCTTAGAAAACTCTCGATTAAGGTAAATGATCATCTCTAAGATTTTAAAGAAGAACTATCAATCGATTGGTTTATTTTGAAGATCAAATGGGATTGATCAAGAGAGTTATTATCAAAGCTAGGAATAAATAGGAGATGCTCACATGCTAAAACCTAGCATCTCAAATTATCTAAAATTAGCTTTACATTTTAGTTTATTTGATTTGCATTTTTCATTAGAATTTTAGGACTTAAGATTCCTTAACACAAGATTAAGAAAATGCAGGAGGTGTGAAATTATGCTTATAACCCACAAAGGGGAGAAGCTACTCGTAACCTAAGGGAGCTTAGAGGAAGCATAACCTAAATTTAAGGTGAAAATGGGTAATTAGTTTGCTTCCACAAGAGAGGACAAACCACCCAATAGTTTAGACTTACAACCTTCTGGGGGTTACTGCCAACTAACCCCTCTTATGATTTTAAATACATGTAGGCAAGTTTTTATGCTTAGAGACTAAGTCCTTAAACTCACTCCCTAAAGAGACTAGATCATGTAAATGGTATACTTCAAATGACCTAAATCTAATATAATTCAAATTTCATTTTTTTATTTTTGGACAATCATTTTGACTTAGGCTAATAGGATTTTTATGACTAATGCATGAGAAATCAGATTATTGACCAAAATCAGCGAGAAGGTAGGAAGTGAGTTTCCACCACGGCCCTCAAAGGTCAAGCCAGGTTCTTGGCAAAGGTGGAAGCCTTCCAATCAAGAGTGAAATAAGATGCATTTGTGCATACTATTATAAAGAAATGCTCATCCTGCTAAAGGGTTGCTAATTCTTTTATCTTGATTTTAATCCTAAGCTTTAGGTGAGGTTATGAGTTATTTAGTTTTAATTTGAGTTGTTAAGTTGGGTAAAAGATTTATTTTTTCCTAAAGAGCCTAATCCACATACAGACCATACATAAAATAAGAAAGAAACTAGGAAAAGCATGCCACTTAATGCAAAAGCTAAATAAATCATCAAATAATTTATAAAGCTAATAAAAAAAATAATAAATGACTATTTGTGGTCGGGCACCACCACACAAACCCAAAAATATTAAATTGGGTAGCCGAGCTCTTCCCTTATACAACCTGGATTACAAATGAATTTAATTATAATTTAAGGAAAGAAATTCATTATTATGGGGGTCTTCAAGCTTTATTCTTCTTTCTTCTTTTCTTCTTTTCATCTTTGGTTCTTCCTTTGAATGGTTGGATGGTGGTTGCTCTAAGGCTTCACATGGTGCATAAGATAGGATCTTGTGACTAATGATCATCCTAATACCCATAGAAAGTCATTCCAAAATCCTAAATATATAAACTTTTACATGAAAAGAAAAAGGGAAATCTAGCTAACACCTGCAAAATAAGGGTTAGTCAAATCACACAACATAAATATGAAGCATGTATATTAGACTTATCACCCCACACATGGGTTACTAAGTCCACCTGGCCTATGGATTATGCAAAGGGGTATAAGCACTTGCAAGCAAGAAGCATTTATATTTTTATTTATGATAACTTTAGCATAATCCCAGAAAAAAAAGTAAAAGCCCTACCATTCATTTTCATGAGCATACAACCTAACATCCTATCTAAAAATATTCATCACCAAAACAAATATAACATCAAGCCATGCATCGACCTAACCTAAAGCTAGAAGTGATGACTTATGCTAATGTGTGTGCTTTGAAGGTTTGTGTGACATGCTTAGCTTAGGACTTTAGGTTCAAATTTTCTAAGTGTGAAGGATATGTTCAACTTAGAGGAGGGTTTCATTTAAGTTGTTTAAGTATTTTGGGTTATTTTTAATTCATGTTTTAATTTTGTTTGAGTGAAACCTATAATTAATTACTAAGTTATGAAGAGAGGAAAAGAGAAGAGAACTTCTCTTTCCTTTTCTAATCCTTAAGTAATTTCTAAGGTAAGTTCACATTTTAATTTTATTTAGGTGAATGTTTTGATTACATCTTTTAATCAATCCCAAGTTTTGATAAACCCTAAACAAACCTATTCAAAAAGAAAAGCATTTTAAGATTAAATAAAATGAATCAAAACTTATATAACACACATTACTTCATTTCTTTCCCAACATATATAACATGCATATGGATGGACCCTAAGCATATCTATAGATGCAAATGAGAATAGTTAACATACTTTATGATGCATGTTAAGTTGAATATGAATGATTTTTTTCTTAAGTAGAAAAGATTTTTCTTTTCCAAAATTTCACATACGTGCATGAAAGCAAGAAAGGCATAAGTGAGTACAGCGTCATTGTTAACTAGAGGTGTAAGGCACATGACCTACTTAGTACTACTTAAAGCCTCACAACCTCAGGATTGTCCTGACTAATATACCACTTTCTTTAAGTACAAACATGCATATAAAAGAAATGAAATGAAGAAGGAATATGCAAAAGTTGTTTAATAGTTTCATTTTTATTTATGCAATTTATTCATGCAAGTATAGACAACCCTTCTTAAGTGAAAGCATGGGATGGATATGAATTAAGTAAGTGTTGTTTATTCAAATGAACCCTACATCTTACCGACTCTACTCAAAATTATGCTACCATAAGAAAGAAAGGAATGCGAGTCATTATAACACCAAGAGCGTGAATTGGATCTTAAAATTTTAAAAGTTAAATCTTAAATTTTAAGTTTTAGTAGAAAATTAATTTTTGATTTTATAATGACAAGATACAATTCTTAATATCAAAAATAAAAAAAGTAAGTAAAGTAAAGATAGATACACATAATTTTACATAGTTCAACTAAACCAATCCCAAATCCTCTGCCAGGCTGAATCCACTAAATGCAAAAATAGCTACATATTACTCTATAACAGAGTACAACCCCTATAATAATATGTACTTTCTAAAGGGCGAAAGTACAACCCCAAGTATAAATTTTACAAGACAAAAAGAAAAATATAAAATAATAAATTTTGATAAAATAAATATCTCCCAAATATACCAAGCTATCCAATTCAAAAAAAAAAAAATGATCTCACAATTTATAAATGATCACTGACAACTTAAAATTTGGATAAAATGCTTAATATTGATAAGAAATAATAAAATAAATATCTTAAAGTGAACTTACTAAGATGTTTATGTTATTACAATTTGTAGACTAATAAAAAAATAATTTCAAAATAAATTCACAATATTCTTTTGCACAATAAAATAAATTTCAGTAAGAAATAATTTATTTTATTTTAACCAAAAAGATTCTTTCAATTAATGCTAATGATCACAAAATACTTAAATAAAATAAGTATATGATAGATCTAAGTAGTAAGCTTTTAATTAAAAGAGAGATCTAGAAATATAAAAAATAATTTCAGCATAATAATTTAATTTAAAATGCTTAAATATACTTCTAAAATAGATCTAAGAATAAATGATATTTCAAAATAAGACTAATGAAGAAATATTTCAAGAAACCAAAAGAAATTTGTAGGAAGTTAAAAATTTTGACAAGTTGAAATAGATCCTACAAATTATCACAAGAGTTTTTCACAAAAAGATGATTGAGAAACTTTGATGTGAAAATAATGTCCAAAGACTAATCCACCAAAAGTATAAATTGGAAAGAATAAATAGATGTGAAAATAGCATGAACAACTAAAAGGATTAAGATCAAGAAAACAAACTCAAGTAATTTGAGAAAGCTTGTTTAGAAGATGCTTCCAAATCAAGGATTTGATCTTGCAATATTTGGAGAATACTTGGAAGGAAAATCTAAGAAATTTTCTCTTAGATTTGCTGGAGGGATTTTGAATTTTGAATGAGAAAATACTTTCATGAAGAAAATGAGAGCTTTTTATAGGCAAGAAGGTCATTTTAAATTATTTAAAAAATATATATTATTCTAACATGTTATCATCTAAAAATTTAATATTCAATAAAATATAATTTATATTAAATAAATATTAAATTCAAGCAAAAAAAATGGCTATTCACATGGGCAAGTCAAAAAATAATCAAATATGCTCTTAATATATTCAAAGCATGTATGCATTCATTATTAAAATTAAATAATGTTTAAAAGTCATAATAAATTCAATTTTAATCAAAGTGGTAAAAGTATCAAATTAAAGGAAAAAATCCAAAGAATCATGGAGATGAAATCGATATAAATTCCTTGATTATAAAATGACTTTGGCTAAAATACAAAATTTCACATATTTTTGTTAATTTTGAAATATGACATGTAAATATTATGATATAATTTATATATAATCATACATATGTTAGTTATCATATAACCTTCAAATTAAATTAAAATATTTAATTATATTAAGTAAATAAAATAATTACTTAATAATCATAATTTATTATCATTTATTATTTTGACAATTTTAATGCTATGTATGAAACATATAATTGAATATTAATTAGATAGAGATTTATATAAATTAACCTTATTAAAATAATATGTTAAGAGCAAATTGATTCATGCCAATGAACTCTTATGAATTTCTAAGATAGTTATAAATGCATATAACCTAAAATATTGTATATTGAGCTTCACATTATCCATTTTGATCTATCTTTCATTGTTATACTCTTGCAATTTTCTCAAACATATTATGAGATGTATTGGATATGTAATTAGCAATTGATATATCTGAAACACATAAAAATATTCATTAGAACATCCAAGCATTGTTTGTTATCATCAAAATTGATTGATTGAACAGAGGCTAAGCCAATAATCTCCCTTTTGATGATGGAAAACTAATGTTGGGTATTGATTTTGATGAAGGTGGAAATTAACCTTTCATCATTGTTTTTAAAAAGAAAAAAAAAATTCTCTTCTAAAAAAAATATGCACAAGAGATGAATAATGTTGCTCCCCCTAAATGTAAGCATGAAATAAACTTAATACTAACCAACATTTTACTCTTCTCCCCCTTTTCACAACATCAAAAAGTGAGAACAAACTACATATATTTTAAATATTAAGATCTAACATTCCAAGCATGCATCTTAAAGTACAAAAATGTTCTTCTGGTAATGGTTTTATAAAAATATCTATAATTTGTTAATCGGTACTAATGAAATTAAAATTAACATCACCTTTCAAAACATGATCCCTAAAAAATTCTAATTTATGCTTGGTTCGTGAGCTTGATAGGATTTTTGGTCAAACTATAGACTAGATTATCACACTAGAATGAGATCTTGCTTAATACCAAAATCTTCTAATTGTTACTTTAACCAAAGCAACACAACTACCATGTATGTACGCCTCAGTGGATAAAGCTACAAAATTTTATTTGATCTAGATGACACAAATGATGATCCTAAAAATGACATGATGTGTCTTTTTATCTACTTGTCCGCATAAAAAGCATCGAATAAGCAACCAAATCACATGATAAAGAATTTTTAGTATACCATAAACCTAACCTAGTAGTGCCTATCAAATACCGAAAAGATACGCTTGACTATTAAATGAGATTCTTTTGGGTTGGCTCAAAATGAGCACACAAACAAATAAAAACATAATATCGTCAGGTACAAAGGTATAAAAGTGAACCTATCATACTCATATAATGTTTTTGATCAATAGATTTTCCTAATTCATCTAAATCCAATTTTGTAGATGGGCTCATAGGAGTTTTACTAGATTTAAATCTTTTCATGTCAAACCTCTCAAGCAATTCATTCATTTGTAATGATGAATCCATTTTCTTATTGCTTCACTTGAAGACCTAAGAAAAAATTAAGTTCTCCCATCATACTCATTTCAAACTTTTTGACATCAAAGATGAGAACTCATGGCACAAAAGATTCATTTGTACAACTAAATAATATATCATCTACATACACTTGTAATACAATCAAATCATCATCTTAAAGAATAAGGTGGTATCTACTCTACCCTTTCTAAATCCATGATCTATCAAAAGGTTACTTAACCTATCATACTAAGCACAAGGAGCCTATTATAAACCATATAAGGCTTTAATTTATACACATGATTTGGACAATCAAGGCTCTCAAATCTAGGTGGTTGCTCAATAATAAATCCATTCAAAAATGCACTCTTGACATCCATTTGAAAAAGTTTAAAATCCCTAAAATAAGCATAAGCAAGGAGTAACTTGATAGCTTCTTTCACTGCAAAAGATTCTTCAAAATCTATACCTTCAACTTGTGTGTACCATTGTGCAACTAACCTAACTTTATTTCTAACAATACAACCTCAATCATCTAGCTTATTCCTAAAGACCCATTTTGTTCCAATGATATTTTGATCTTGGGGTCTTGAGACTAATTCCCAAATATCATTTCTTACAAATTGATTCAACTCCTCTTCCATAGCAATAATCCAAAAATTATCATTTAATGCTTCTTCTAAATTTTGGTTCAACCTCGAAAAATTAAATGATCTACAACCTCTCTACTATGTCTTCCGGTCATAACTCTTTTGAAGGATCTCCTATAATTAGTTCCTTTGGATGATTTTTTATATATTTCCATTCTTTAGGCAATGAATCATCCACATTATCTTCTAAAGATATTTTCTTGAAATTATCAATCTTTTCATCAATCACTTCATTTCTAATTGGATCAATTAAATTTTCATCAAAAATAACATGTATTGATTCTTCTACAATCATTTTTCTCTTATTAAAAACTCTATAAGCTCTATTAGAAAGAGAGTATCCTAAGAAAATACCATCATCTGATTTATAATCAAACTTACCTAAATGCTCTTTTCCATTATTCAAAATAAACCATTTACAAATAAATACATGAAAGTTTTCAATCTTAGGCTTCTTTCCAAAAAAATAATTCATTGGGTGTCTTCTTCAAAATTAGTCTAAAATAATATCATCATAACATAATATACTATTCACCAAAATATTTTGGCAATTTATACTCATCAAGCATAGATCTACTTAATTCAATTAATATATTTTTCTTCTACTACCATTTTTTTGGGAGTTCTAGATGTAGAAAATTATGTCTAATCCCATGTTCATCATAATCCTCAAATAATTTATTTTCAAAGCCACCATGATCAATTTGAACCTTATTAATCAAAAGGCCTTATTCTCTTTGAATATATTTAGAAAACTGTCTAAACTCACCAAAAATATCATCATTGTAAGTTACAAATAAAATCCAAGTATATCTAGAAATCATCAACAATCATAAAATAATTTTCACCTAAGCTGGAAAAGCATTAACCAAATAAACTACGTGCAATAATTCTGTAGGTCTAGAAGTAGAAATAATATTTTACTTTAAATGAGCTTCTAGAATGCTTACCATGAATACATGCATCACAAACATAGTTTGAATGAAAATTTAATTTAGGCAATCCAACTACTAAATCAAGTTTGACAATTTTATTAAGTGTGTGCATGTTAATATGACATAGTCTCCTATGCCATAACCATATATCATCATGAGTGCTGTTAAATCAAAGTAAATTAAAATTCACATCATAAAAGCTATCTAAATCAATGACATAAATATTTTTATATCTTTGTCCTACTAACAAAATATTTTCATTATTTTTTATAATGCAATATGATGCATGGAATACTACATTCAAACCTTTATCACATAATTGACTAATAGAAATTAAATTATGTTTTAATACTTCTACTAAAAACTTTATCTAAAGTGATAGAATTCTTACAAATAGAACCAATGCCAATGATCTTCCCTTTACATTAGCTCCATATGTAACAAATCCTCCATCACTTGATTCTAAAGTTGTGAATTTATCTTTATCTCCTCGTCATATGTCTTGAACATCCACCGCCAAGTACCACATGCCTTCTTTGATTTTTCTTTGAAGGCATTCCTACAAAAGAAACTCACATGTTACTCTTTGGAACCCAAACATGTTTGGGTCCACATTCTAAATCTGAAGCAAGATATCTAGCATACATGGTTTGTGTAGTGCTTGTGCCTTTTGGTACCCATACATAAGATGATTTCTTAGTATTTCATAATTTATGTGCATAACAATCAAATGAAATATGCCCTTTTCTATCACAATAGTTTCACTAAACATTAGTGTTTGCATATGACTTAGCACAATAATTATAAGGTATATGAGTGGGATATGTATGATGCAAATAATTTTTATTAAATGTTTTTCTTGATGAAGTATTATAATGAACTTGTGATTTCAAACATAATTCTAATCTTACTTTTAATAAGATATTCTCTCTTTCAAGTTTACATACAAGTAAGGAACAATTTAATAAAGAAGTATTTTACTTTTAAATTATCACATTCATTTTTTAAATCATAAAATGCATATCTAAATTTTTATGTTCTTTTTCTAAGGTTTTGTATTTACTTTTTAATTTTTATATTCAATAACTAAATCATTAAAAGTATCATCTAATTCATCATAAGATATATCATTATCTCTTGAGAATCTAAGTCGATTCTCCATTTTCATAAGACATATGTTGACCACTTCATCTGATGAGCAAGTACTTGATTCATTTGAATCTATTGGCCCATAAAGTTTTCTTCTTCTTCTTATGGTACTTTTTTCTCCTTCATATTTTTTTCTTCTCACATTAATCTCTTCTTCTTGATTCAAAGAAGTTCTGTGACAATCACCTCTTATGTGTCCGTGCTTTTACAATGGTAACAAATGATCCCTTCATCAAGAAATTTCTTAGTTTGAAATGTATAGTTTTTAGATTTTATACCTTTGATTCTTCTTCAAAAGTTCCCAAGACTTTGGATAACATGACCACCTCATCACTATTACCATCAAGCTTGAGGTGTTATGCTCATCACTTTCATCAACTCAATGAATGGCTTTTCCTTTCTCCTTCTCTCTTTGTGAGTTATCCATCTTATCCCTTTGAGTAATAATGCTCATGTGCTATCAAAGAACCCAAAAGTGATCAAGATGAGTAGATAAATCCCTTCACTAATACTATTACTTTTAGCTTCCCATTCTTAAGACTTCCAAGAATCTTATAGACTAAGTCTTGATTCCTATATATTTTCCAAGAGAATGCAATGTTAATTATTATTTTCATGAATCAGTACATATCATAAATAGATTTAGAAGGAGACATATGAAATAACTCATATTCATGAACAAGTCTATTTATGTGAGCATCTCTAACATTAGTTCCTTCATAAGTTATAATGAGTTTATACCATATTTCTTTGATGTATAACATAGAAATTTTCATGTAATCATCGTACAATAAAGCACAATGTAAAGTATTACAAGTAGTAATCAATTCTCTTTTACTACAAACATTCCTCAAAAGATTTTTCTTTTAATATCATTTACTTCAGTGTATATTGATGTGTCAACATATACCACATGTGTATCTTGACCCTTAAAATGTACTAATTCTATTTTTCCAATAATCAATAAATTATCTAAAAAAGTATCTATGAGTGGATTGTCCCTCTAGTAGTGAACCCTTAAAACTTTGTGATAGTAAAAGATTTACTCGGATGTTAAGCCAAAAGATACCTAAATCACTATAACAAAGAAGTGATCTTAAATTTTGTTTTAGTAGAAAAATTTTGATTTTATAATGATAAGATATAATTTTAATGCAAAGAAAAAATAAAAGTACATTAAAGTAAAGAACAAGAATTTTATTTTAAAAAAATCTATTACAATGAATCCACAATAAAAAATAAATAGTATCTCCTATAAGAGAGTACAATTACAATAATGTATTTCTAAAAAAAAGAAAGTACAAATAAATAAATTTTACAACACAAAAAGAAAAATATAAAATAAGAAATTTTGATAAAATAAATCTCCAACTAAAATATATCTAAGAATAAATGATCTTTCAAAATAAGACTAATGAGGAAATATTTCAGGAAACCAAAAGAAATTTATAGGAAGTTAAAAATTTCAATAAGTTGAAATAGGTCCTACAAACTATCACAAGAGTTTTTCACAAAAAATGATTGAGAAACTTTGATAAAAACAATGTCCAAAGACTAATCCACCAAAAAAGTATAAATTGAAAAGAATAAATAGAAATAATTAAAAGGATTAAGATCAAGAAAACAAACTCAAGTAATTTGAGAAAGCTTGCTTAGTTGAAGATGTTGAAGCTTCCAAACCAAGGATTTGATCTTGCAATATTTGGAGAACACTTGGAAGGAAAATCTAAGAAATTTTCTCTTAGATTTGTCGAATTTTGAATTTTGAATGAGGAAATACTTTCAAAGAGAATGAGGGATATTTATGCAGAAGACATTTTGAATTATTTCAATATATATATATATATATATTATTCTAACATCATGTTATCATCTAATAATTTAATATTCAATAAAAATATAATTTATATTAAATAAATATTAAATTTAAGTAGCCAAAATTCAATTCACATGGGCAAGTCAAAATAATCAAATATGACTCTTAATATATTCAAAGCATGTATCATGCATTCATTATTAAAATCAAATATTTCAAAAGTCATAATAAATTCAATTTTAATCAAAGCGTCATGTAACCTATCAAATTAAAGGAAAAAAACTTTGGAGATGAAATCGATATAAATTCCTTAATTATAAAATGACTTTGCTAAAATACAAAATTTTATATATTTTGTTAATTTTAAAATACATATATTATGATATAATTTATATATAATCATACATATAGTTATCATATAATTCAAATTAAATTAAAATATTTAATTATTTAAGTAAATAAAATAATTACACTTAATAGTCATAATTTATTATCATTTATTATGACAATTTTAATGCTATAATGAAACATATAATTGAATGTTAATTAGATAGAGATTTATATAAATTAACCTCATTAAAATAATATGTTAAGTTGTGAAAATTGATTCATGCCAATGAACTCATATGAATTTCTAAGATAATAAATGCATATAACCTAAAATATTATATCTTGAGCTTCACATTATCCATTTTGATCTATCTTTCATTCTTCTAATTTCTCAAACATATGTGAGATGTATTGGATATGTAATTATATAATATAACACATAAAAATATTCATTAGGACATCCAAGCATTCTTTTGTTATCATCAAAATTGATCGAATTGAACATGAGGCTCATTAAGCCAACAAGGAAAGGCTACACCAATCATTACTTTGTAATCTATCAAATGCAAGCTTATAATTAGGGTATAAGAATAGCACACTTTCAAATTTGATGTTTCTTTTATAGGTTTTGAAAATTCTTTGGATTTAGTAAATTATATTTTACTTTAGCCAATACATAACATTTGACATAAAGTAAATAATTTTATTTTAAAATTTGAAACAAATGAATGATGAATCACATGGCATACAACCAAACTTGGGAAAGATCTAAAGCAATAAAATCATGTAAACAAACTCACTTTCAAGTAAAATTGAAATTTAAGGAGGTTAATCGGTGGTGAAAAATTCACATATTAAAGTCACCTTTGAATGCATGGGGAGAAAAGAGGGCACCCTTACAAAAATTCATCTTGGTAACACACCATGGCAATATGCATGTACTTATTAGGGTGATGGGATCATCGTGAAGATATAGTGTACCTTATCTCGAAAGAAAGTCACTACAATGAAACCAATCACCTCAATGGACTCTTAAGGATGATGGGTGCATATGTCTTAAGATTCTTACATGAAAAGTAAAATAAGATTTATTTTAAACTAGGTTCATTAAGTTCCTAGGGAAAATCCCATAGTTAATAACATCCTAAGGGGACGATCCCCAGGAAAACTCTCGAGGTAAATGATCATTTGTCTTTGAAGATTTCAATAGGAAGGACTATCAGCGATTGATTTTATTTGAAGATCAAATGGGATTGATCAAAAGGGAGTTATTATAGAACAAAATGAGAAATAAGTAGGAGATGCTCACGATGCTAAAAACCTGTGAGCATCAAACTATCTATAGTTGGGTTTACATTTTAGAATTTGATTTAGTTTGTTTGAGTTGTATTTTCATTAGAATTTTAGGACTTAAGATTCCTTAACACAAGATTAAGAAATGCAGAGGTGAGGAATTATGCTTATGGCCCAAAGGAGAAAAGTAACCTCAGTCTAGGGAGCTTGAAGCACAACCTAAATCTAAGGTGAAAATGGCTAGTGGTTTACCTTCAAGATGGACAAATCACGACTTGGACTTACAAGGGGTGGCACTAACTCCTCATGATTTATATATATGTGCAAGTCTTTATGCTTTGCAAGATAGCTAGGCTTTTATTTAGAAAGAGACTAAGTCCTTAAACTCATTCCATAAAGAGACTAGATCATGTAAAGGGACATGCTTCAAATGACCTAAATCTAATGTATTTCAAATTTCATTTTATTTTTATTTTTCGACAATCAATTTTGACTTGGGCTAATAAAATTTTTATGACTAATGCATGAGAAATCAGTTGGCCAAAATCTGAAAGAGGAGGTGAGTTTCCACCACGCTCAAAGGTCAAGCGGGTTCTAGCAAAGGTGGAAGCCCTCCAATCAAGAGTGAAATAAGATGCATTTGTGCATGATATTATAAAGAAATGCTCATCCAGCTAAGGGTTGATCTCGATTTTAATCCTAAGATTTTAGGTGAGGTTATGAGTTGCTTAGTTTAGTTTGAATTGTTAAGTTGGGTAAAAGATTTATTTTTTTTCCTAAATAGCCTAATCCACATCTAGGTCATACACAAAGCAAGGAAAAAAGTAGGAAAAACATGTCACTTAATGCAAAAGCTAAACAAATCATCAAACAATTTATAAAGTTAATTGCAAAAAGAATAAATGGTCGTTTGTGGTCAAGCACCACCGTACAATCCAAAAATATCAAATTTGGTTTAATACATTCATTTCTAGCATACTAACATCTATTTAAAATACCTTTAGCATAATCCTAAAAAAAGAATAATTGGTTAAAAGTCCACCATTCATTCTATGAGCATACACCCTAACATCCTTAAAACATTCATGAAATAAAATATATTGCAGGTAACCTGGCTAGGTGACTTGCTAATGTTTTTTGAAGGTTTTGTGTGGCATGCTTTGCTTAGGACTTTAGGTTCAAGTTTTCTAAGTGAAGGCATGTTCAACTTAGAGGATTTCATTTAAGTTGTTTAAGTATTTTGGGTTATTTTATTTCATGTTTTAGTTTGATTTGAGTGAAACCTACAATTAATTACTAAGTTATAAAGAGAACTTATCTTTCCTTCTCTAATCTTAAGTAATTTCTAAAAAGTTCACATTTTAATTTCATTTAGGTGAATATTTTGATTATATTTTTTAATCAATCCTAAGTTTAGATAAACCCTAACAAAAAGAAAAGGAATTTTAAGATTAAATAAAATGAATCAAAATTTACATAATACACATTACTTCATTTCTTTCCCAATATATAACATGCATATGGATGGACCTAAACATATATACATGAAATGACACTTTATGATGCATGCTAAATAATCCATTTAAGAAAATTTAGAAGTTGAATATGGTTCTTAACGAAAAGATTTTCCTTATCCAAAATTTCATATACATGCATGAAAGTAAGAAAGATATAAGTGAGTATAGTTAATTGTTAAGGAGGTGTAAGGTACAAGACCTACTTAGGATACTTAAAAGCCTCAAATTGGGTTGTCAGACTAATATACCACTTTCCTTAAGTATAAACATGCATATAAAAGAAATGAAAGGGAGAAGGAATACACAAATGTTATTTAATAGATTGTTTTATTTATGCAAGTGTAGTTAACCTTTTTTAGATGGTAGCATAGGGATGAATAGGGTATCAGATTAAGTAAGTGTTGGGTTCTTTTCAAATGAACCCTACATCTTACTAGCTCCTATTCAAAACTAGGTTAACATAAGAAAGAAAAGAAATGCTACACAACATTACTTTATAATCCATCACATAGCTTATAATTAAAATTATAAGAATAACACACTTTCATTTGATGTTTCATTTATGCTTTGAAAATACTGGATTTAGTGGTGATAATACTCATATTCTACTTTTAATACACATTTGTTTGATAAAGTAAATTTTTTTCAATTATGAATGCATGAATCACATGAAATACAACTTAACATGTTGGGAAAGATCTCAAGCAAATGAAAGCATGTAAACAAACTAACTTTACTTAAATCTTAAAGACATTCTTAAAGAATAAAAAAATTTAGAATAAATCAAAGTGAATTTCAAAATATTTTTTGTTTAATTTGGAGTTTGATTTAATTTTGAATAGGTGAGAAGAGTTTGCTATTCTTAACCCATTCTCACATGTGTTTTATATTTTTGTTTAATTTTTAGATAATTAAATCCATTTTAAAGCATTGATTAAGTTGAGTATGAATTAAATGGCTTAATTGTACACCACCAGAAAATTAACTAAGTAATTATGAGCCAATAAGATGACATAAAACCCATAGGATATTTAAATTTGCAATGCACCTAATAATGAGAAGGCTTAATGCAATTTGGCTCACAATTAAAAGTTAATGAAGCTAAGGGATTTTAGCTTAAGTACTTTGAAAATACCCCTTCATACTTATGAAAGGAGTTTGAATTTCCTTAATTAGACTTAGGCTATTAAACACCTAAGCATCTACCCAAGGTAGATTAATTAAGTTAAAGAATTTTAAAATTGTTTAAAGGAGTAATTAATGAGTTAACCCTTAATTAAGAGGGGATTAAGGAGAGAAAGAGGGGGTTTAGAGAATTGCTTTGGGGAAATGCCCAAAAAATTATTCCATAAAATCCCTACTCAGTTATTTCAAACTCAATCATAGGGTAAAACCACTAATACCTTAGTACCCTTAATTACTTAAAATGGTTAATTAGGAATGAAAAATTTTCCCATTAGATTTTAAATCTCAAGAAAATTATGAGAGAAATGTCCCTTGTGAATTTGAGATCAATTGTGACTTATTAGAAATAAGCTAATTAAAATTTCTAGAAACCCAAATTCAGAGAAAATTCAAAATCCATTGAAAATATTTTTGAAATATTCTAGATAAAATTATCTATCCATAGCATTTTTCCTTTTATTTTTTTGATTTTCTATGAAGAGTTATGATTTTTAGAAGATTTCTAAATTAATTAGGAATTAATTAAAATCCCTAACTAATCCACTTAATACCACTCACGGCGGTGGGGAGGTCATGTTTACCGCGCGGTACATGAGCCACCCACTTAAATCAGTAAGGCTGGCAGCTAATATCTTCGATCAAAAGACGGTAAGATACATGATTTATAAAATGGATAAAGATATATAAATGTAAATTTTGGCCGTCCATCACGGCATGGATGGGACAAAGATTCATCCTCAGCACAGAAGAATGAGATATGTCCCTTTCAAACAGATCTCTTAATTTCTCCCACACCTTCATCATGCAATTCTAATCATAGCTAAGATCCTATGAGATTAAAGTTCACTTCACAAAGGACCAACACCTATGAGAATTAAGCTCAAAATTACTAACCTCGGTGATCACCGATTATAGGAGCTTAGGTTTGAGGGTGAAGTTTTGAGGGTTGAGTGTAGCTCTGGACCAACTCCTCTTCCTCCTTGAATTGAGCTCTTCCTTGCCTCTAGAACTTGAGAAAGCTTGGGCCAGAGCTTTTAGATCAAGTGTGCAGAGGAATTGGAAGGAGATTGGGTGTAGAAATTAACTATTGGATTCTCCTATTTTTTTATGCAAAATTGAAATGCAAGATTCAAATCCTCTGGGGAATTCTCTTTGATTGCTAACTCTCAGGCCTCAATCGAGTATAGTGAATTGATTTCATGAATTTGGGGGGTATATCTCTCCCCATGGAAATCGGATGACCCATAATTTATCGCTTTGATCCAATTGACCATATGGAGTGAACTATTTAGTTTGTAGATCATTTTTGTTGTCCAGGAGTGGAATGCCAACTTCCCATGTGGGTTGCATGAGAATTTGAAATTTCTACTTAAGTTTGGGGTTTGGTCCATGGGTCAAATGGGTTGACCCAAACCCATTGGGTTGGGTACGGCACTCATCACTAAGTCCCTTTGAGCTTTTAGGAAAGCCTTAAGTGATTGTGAAGGGGGTATGACCAAAATACCCATGGGTTAGGCCAAAATTTGTTCTATGGCCTAGGGGTAAAATAGTTATTTTGATATTTTTTCACTTTGGGTATGTTTGGTATGTTGAGAAAATAGGTTGGGACAAATTTCAATGGATTTGGAATCCATTTGATAGGGTTTGGCTCATGTTGACCCATTTAGGTCAAAATGGGTCAACTTGTCAAGTTGACCAATTAAATTGGTCAAACCAAGTTGGTCAAGTTCATATGATCATTTCAAATGTTTTGGAGCCTTTAGTTTTGTTTAATTTGGATTAGATTTGGTTTTGGCTCATATGACTCAATTAGGTCAAATGAGTCAACCCATTTAACCCATTTGACCAATTTGGGTTTGGTCAAGGGTAGGTTTATGTTTGGTTACTCATATGGAGTGGATTGGTATCTTTGTTTCCAATCAATTTGGGTTAATTTCAATTTTGGCTCAACATGACCCCTTTAGGTCATGTTGGGTCTAAGGTCAATTGGGCCTAGTTGGGTCTAGTTGGCCAATGGAGGCTTTGTCAAGTTCCACAAGTGATTTGGAATGGACTTGACCATTGGTTTCAATCAATTTGGCTTAGATCAAGTTTTGACATTTTGACCCTTTAGGTCAAAATGGGTCAACTTAGTCAAGTGGGCCAATTGCTGGGTTAGGCTCAAATGTTGGCTTGGTCAAATTCAAACATAAGTCATGAATGAACTTAGATCAAAGGTTCCAATCAATTTGGCCTATGATGGATTTTGGCTATGTTAGGTTTCATTTTAAGTTAAGTGTTGACTTGGTCAACCCTTAGGTTTGACTTTGTTTGAAATTTGATTGATTGATCATCCCATGATGATTGTTGATCATGATGAGAGTATGAGTTTGGTTCAATCCAATTTGGTTAGGATCAAAGTTGGCTCATAAGACTTTAGGTCACTTTGGGTGAGCCTAAGTGGGTCAAATGACTTGGTCAAAGCTTAATTTGAAGTTGATTGATCTTGTATATGGGCTTATGATTGAAATATAAATCCATTTACAAGTGATTTGAAGTCAAATGGATTTTGATCCATTTTAAAATTTCATATTCAAAGGAAGAATATGAAGGGTTTTGAGTTTGATTTTTGATTTGGGTTTTTATTGTTTGATTGAGGTTTGGATTTATATATGAGCTCATAATTATAGGATTGATTGAACTATGAGAGAAAATCAAGAGTTTGGCTTGATTTGGAATTGATTTGGCTAAGTTCAATTTTTTACTTGAAAGGCTTAGATTTGATTTTGAGTGGATTTGAGTTTGATTTTGGAGTTGGTTTGATTGTTTGAATTTATATTTCATTTATATATGTGAATATAAATGAGAATATAAATTGATCATGAGAAAATTTCAAGAATTTGAAAGAGTTTAATCATGATTTAGGTTAAATCCATTAAAGGAATTTAAAGGATTTAAGTGGATTTTTTTGAAATTTAATTTTGAATTAGATTTGATTGATTTATATTCATATTTCATTTATATATGAGAATACATATAAGTTTTGAGAAAATCCCATTAATTTGAAGAGGTTTGATTAAAATTTGGAGTTGATTTTGGCAAAGTCCTTTAATGAAAAATTAAAGGGACTTAAGAAAATTTCATGAATTGATTTGGAATTTTTAATTTGATTGGATAGATTTGAATTCTTATTTCATTTATAAATGTGAATATAAATGAGAATATAAATGGATCATGAGAAAATATCAAATATTTGGATAGGTTTTCATCATGATTTTGGTTGTCCTTAAGAAAAGGTTTAAGGAAGAAGGAAATTTGAACTTAGGAATTTTTTATGGATTTTGGTCATGTGTTTCAATCATGGATTTCAATCATGGATCTCAATCATGAAATTGAATCATAGAATTGATTTTAGTTTGAGAAAATCAAATAGAATTGATTTGGAGTTTGACTTGGAAGAAGGTAAGTGAGGAAAGGTTTAAGCTAAGGGTATAAAATTTTTTTAACACCCCTAAGGCATGACCTATTCATATGGCTAACTCTTTTAAGTCTTCTAGGCTGGTTGAGTGTCCACATAATCACTAGATGTATCTTAAAAGAAAGAAACTCTAAGGAGTCCTAATGGGTGGAGTGTTGAGAGCTCATCCTAAAATGAGGTCAACAATAGGTGTGGTGGCCAGGAACACGCGTATATTGATCAAAATGATCAACAACATCGAAGATCACAAGCACTAATAAACAATCTATAACTAAGGAAAGAAAGAATCCAGCATAGTGCAATGTGGCTCTACTTATGTCCAAGACATAAGAGAGGGAAGAAACCCACTAAGGGATGAAGAACCTTCCACTTGGGAAGAGGTTCAAGTCATCTATAAGGATGAAAGGTTGATTTTATTTGAATCTCTGGAGATTTCCTAGGGAGAGAGTTGAATTTGTTTCAATTTTTATTAGTTTGAATAGATGAACCTATTGGTTTGCAATGGGTGAATAGAGCCATGGAGGCTAAGTAACTCAGATTTATCAATCAAGGGGTAGTCTACTAAGCATATAGGACTAACAAAGGGATGCCTTTTGTATAGTGTACTAGGAAAGCGTAGTAGACTTACATCTTCCAAGTAAATATGGCGGGGTAATCTATTGGCAAAACAGATTGAACATATTAGTGAATGCCCGCGGGACTTAGATGGATAGTCAAAGACTGATTTCATTTTTTAGTTTGTTTGTTTATTTTGATCATGATGGATCTAATAGGTTTGTGAGCTGCTTGGTAGGGGCCATGGAAACTGACTAACTTCAGTTTATCAATTCAAAGGGAGTAGTCTACCAATAAGGTACTATCCAACCAAGGAGAAATGCTTTTGGTATACAATGGTCAAGTCTTAAGAAGAAAGCACGAGGACTCACATCTTCTAGAGATAAGAAACCACTAGGGTGATCGGTTGCTTTGGGCAACAAATCAAACCTAGAGGACTATTGAGTGAATGCCTGGGACTTAAATCACTCAAAATAGTCAAGATTAATTTTCATTTTTAATTTTATTTTGATGGATTCTGTCGGTTTGCGATGGATCACACTGAGAAAGAGCTTATAGAAGCTTGGACCTATCTCAGATTTACTGAACTAAAGGGAGTAGCTTCCCGGTCGATGGGTGAATTATCCAACCAAAGGAGTGCATTTAGGTTTGCAATGATCAATTGAAGGGAAGAAAGCTCAGGGACTCACATCTTCCGCTAGAAAAGACCACTGGGGTGATTGGTTGCTTTGGGCAACAAATCAACGACTAGGGCTTCGTCGGTTTGACAATCATGCTAGAAAAGATGTGTCATAGTCATCTTTCAAAGTGGAATGACCGGGTAACCGCTGTGGAAAAATAGATTGAACCCAACTTAAAGGCGACTACTGAGTGAGTAGGGATTTATCTCTCGTAGTCAAGCAATTCTTATAGGAGTTTCGACACTGCCCAAAGATAGGATGCCTTGGAGAAGGGGCCCTTTGGGGCTTGAATCTAATCCACAAGATATTTTGTTTGTTTGTTTATTTTAGTTTATTTTATCATGGACCTATTAGTTTGAGGGATCAAACTAAGAAGGAGCTTATATCTAGACTATCTCAGATTTGAACAAGGGAGAAAATCTGCATCCGAACAAATTTTCCAATCACGGGTGGCTACTAGGAAAGGGGGACTCTCCAATACAAAAGTAACCAGAAAGTGTCTAAATGGGGTCACAATGGACTTGATTCAAATAGAGTGTTCACAGGGATGGGGCCGATAAAGGCTTAATCCAACACCCTGGAGAAAATGACATGGCTAGTCATAAATTCAATAGGTATTCAGTGTCCAACTCAAGGAGAAAGCACAGGACTCACATCGCCAAGTGGTGTACTCACGGGTGAGTCTTGTCGATAGCTAACATCAACCAACTAAGGTGCCCATGGTTTGTTGTCGCCTTGGAAGAAAGCTGGGGACTCACATCTTCCACATGGTGGCATTTGGGATAGTCTGTCTTCTCGACAGGGAGCTATCACCTAGACTCTTGAGTGAATGCCAGGGGACTATATCAACTCAGTAGTCAGAGGAAAGGAGCCTAGGGGACTTATCTGCCTCAAAAAATACTCAACTTAGTTAGAACATGATGACTAGTTCAAGAAGAAAGCACGAGGACTCACATCTTCTTAAACAAAGTCAACATGAGGTAGTTTACTGGTTGGGAAGTGAAGACTACCATACTAATATGGTTTACAATGATCAAGTTAGGAAGAAAGCCGCGGGACTCACATCTTCCAAAATAAGAGACCACTGTGGTGACATACTAGTGAGGTAGCATGTTGACCCGACCTAGAGCAGCTAATGAGTGAGTGTTCCATAGGGGGCTTGCTCCCACATCAGAATAGCTTGAGATAAAAGATTTATGTTTGTTGTGTGCATGTGTTAAAAGGATTAGGATGCCTCTGTGGGACTATTACACATACCTTAAAATACATCGAGGAATTATGAAATGATGCCACAGATGGCAACAAGAATTCCCACTAAGAAAGGAAGCCGCTTGGGTTCTCTCATACCTAACTTAATTATGCTAATCAAAATAGGATGCCTCTCGGTTCTCTTACATATTCTAATAGCATGGTGTGTTTGTGTTGTGAAAGAGGGATAGGATGCCCGGGGACTCTTACACCTACCTAAACATCGCGGATTCATAAGACAAGCAAACAACACTTCAAAGAAGAGAGATTTGATGAATGGAATATATTTTGTTCTTTTTTATTAATGAATTATTTTCAAACAAGTTTTATTTTATGGTAATATTTCTTTAGATAGAGCCCATTAATTGGAAGCATCAGGTGTTCCCCTTTATAATCAATAAGGATAAGATCCTCCTTGGTAGGCCTTCTACATGACATAGGGGCCTTCCAAGTGGGTTCAAACTTGCCTCCCATCTTTGATGGCAATAATTGGTCTCCTTAGGACTAACACAAGTTCTTACTCAAAAAAGACCTAGGGGTGGACCGACTTATGAGCTTGAATCATTTTGGCCTTGTACTTCGAGATTTTGGCATGCATAGGTGACTTTCCTCAAACCTTGAGCTCTTCTAACCAAACTTTGCATTCAATGATCTTGTTACCAATGCTATCCTTAGTGATGGGAGTTGAACTTCTAAAGGAAGAATAGCTTGAGACCCATACTAAGAAAATGGGGTAGACTAGTTGGAGTTGGTATGTGGTGTGGTAGGCACAAGGCTTCAACCAACTACTCATCCTTGTTGTATTTGTCATCAAGAGTCTTCTTTAGTATTATGGATGAGTTTTGTTGAATGCTTCCTAAGCCATTAGCTCAGGGTAGTAGATGGTGGAGTATCTCCAATCTATATCATGTTTTCTAAGTTGATCTTTGTGCTTTTGAATGCATTATATATATAATTTTTGAGGCACCCGAACCTATATGATATGGTTCAAATTGAAGCACATGGTGAGTGACCTCTCTCGAGTGGGATGGCTTCCACCCACTTGGAAAAGTAGTCGGTGGTAGCTAAGATGAATGATGCCCTTTAAGAAGGAGGATCGATCGGACTACAATGTCGGTACCCAACACTCAAATGGCCATGAAGCCAAAGTAGGGTGTAGAATGTTGGGTGGTTGGTGGAGGACCACATATGCACGACTAATGACATCTTCTACGTCCATGCAATCGTGATCATAGAAGAAGTAGTATCCAAGTCTTTTGATCTTTTAACTTCATCTTGGATGATGTCACATAGACATGTACCTCGATTATAATGCCATGAGCTTCATGTTTGTCTAAACAACATAACCACATATGGTCAAAGGACCGTCGATACAAGGTGCCATCAACAAGAGCATAAGAAAGAGCTCTTTATTTCACCTGATGGGCTTGAGATTTCTCTTGAGGTAGTTTGCTAGTGTTCAAATAATCTATGAACGGTTGCCTCCAATCTAGCTCATTGTCCATTTTGGCAACGACAACCTCCCCTTCAAGAGAAAGTCTCTCCATGAGTTCAGAATCAATAAGGGATATGACTTGTCTATTTTGGACCCTTATTGAAATGGACTCATCTTCGACATGCCAACTCTTTGGCAAGTTTTGCCAAGGCATCTGCTGTACTCACTTGGGAACCTTGTAGATGGTGACTTTGGGAATCCAACAACTTCATGGTATACTCATAGTAATGATGAAGCTTGGGTTTGAGGACAGGACCATCAATGTTGATGACCAACTGAGAATCCCCAAAGATGTTGATGCTCTTGATGTTGATAGTGATGGCTAACTCTAAAATGGTAATCAAAGCCTCAAACTCGGCTTCATTGTTGGTGCATGGGTTGGAAAGATAGTATGAGAATCTCATCACATCGTAGTTTGGAGTTAGAAGAACTATTTCTAGCCCTGCCTTCCTGGGATAATAGATTGTTGTGCTTTCCCTTTGAGAAAAGAAGTAGTACCATCAAAATACATCTCCCATCAATAGTTGCTGGCCTCTCTTAAGTTCATGATTTGTTCATCAGGGAGATCGTCACTAGAATCAGGTTGGAAATTGTCTTTCTAAGAAATCCTGAGTTATCCTTTTATCACAGGGGTATAAATGTGATATCAAACTATGAGTATCATGGACCAACCAAAAATGTCCAAAAGCATTGGGTGTGTGAATCTATGGATTGGTTCTTGGATCAAGTTCACCTTATGAGAAATGTAGTGTCATAGCTTGAGATGCAAAGATCAAAGCTAGGCAATGTTTCTCAATAGGTGGATATTGCTTGAAGGAATCAACGATGGCGAGGTAGTAGATGCGCTTTCCTTCCCCTTTGGCTTGGGCCACAAAGCAGAGAGTCATCTGCGATGTAAAGGATCAATGGCACCGGATAGGCTACTAGAATGGCTTCACCAAGTATTCTTTGATGTCTTGAATGCATGTTGACACTTGTTATCATCCACTTAACATCCTTTTGATAAGTCAGAAGGTTTGCATCTCCGATAAGTTTGAGATAAAGCATCTTAGATATGCCATCCTTGAAAGGATCTAAGTTGAGTTAAACTCTTAGGGTGGCATTTCTAAGATAGCTTTAATCTTTTAGATCTATTTCTATTCGGTGTCAACAAACCCAAGAAATTTTCTTGAAGCTACTCGAATGCACACTTGAGGATTCATTTGAGGTTATATTATCTTAATGGTTCAAAACTACTCTCAAGTCAAAGAGATGGTCTTCTTTTCTCGCTCTTACTAGATCATCAATGTAGCACTTTGATGATGGATGAGTTTGTTGAATATATGAGTCATGGCCCGTTGGTATGTAGCACCAACATTTTTAAGGCCGAAAGGCATGACCCTATAATAGAAGATTCCAATCGGGGTTCGCAAAAAATAGTGTTTCTTTCATCTTTAGGAGACATCTTGATTTGGTTATAGCCAGATGATCCATCCATGAAAGAGAAAATTGCATGAGATGGCAATGTCCACCATTTTGTATAGGAAGAGGAAACTCATCCTTAGGACATGCCTTGTTTAAGTCCCTAAAATTGCAAATACAAATTTATTTTATTCTTCTTCTTAACTGGATGACACGCTAAGGTAGGATATTTTTGTTCCCTGATGAAACCATCATCGATCAGTTTCTTGACTTCAAAAATGACCTGTTGTTCAATCTCTAATCACATGCATTTAGAAGTTTGCTTAATAGGGGCAATGTTAGAGTCTATTGCTAACTTGTGGGCTACAACGTTGAGATAATCCGAGCATTTCTTTATAACTCTATGCGAAGCAGTCTTTAAACTCAGTCAATAGCCTAACTAAGTCATTGGTTTCTTCTTCATTCAACAACAAACTGATATATGTCGGGCGAGGATTTTCTTCTGTCCCGAGGTTGATTTTTTTTAGCTTGTCAATTATTGAATGAATCTCCTCTTCAAACTCTAGCGGTGCCTCTTTGACTTGGAGATCATCTGGATCATCTGAAATTTCTAAACACATATTCTCATAAGAGTTGGGGATGTGTGAGGAGAACTTATCAGACTCCAAAAGGTTGTAACTAGGCAATAATCTTCATCATCGACTGGATCCACTATGCCGAGTCTTAGTCCCGCTCTTGATTGTGCTTCCCTGCCTGTATTGTTCTATAATTTTTTTGAAATGTTCTAACCTATGCTTGGACCAAGTGTAAGGAACTAAAATTTTCTGTATAAAATTTTGAACACAAGGCAAGAAAAAGTCAAAAGGTAATTCCATTAATTATTTAAAAGTATCTTCCTCAAGTTTTACATCAAGCTCTAGGCTTGAGGATCATGAACAAAAGAACCTCTTACACTTTGTCAGACTTAGGGACTTTCTTAACCTTCAACTTTACGGGATGTAAGTGAGGTAAGTGCTAAGGTTCCCAAGCTAGCCAATAGTTTCACATAAACCAGTTGAATACTTTGCTATGCTTGGAGGCTGGTCAGCTAGATCAAAAGTCACCTTCAATGGAACCCGTGAGGGTTGGTGGTATACTAATCACATTAGACTCATCCTTGGGCTGGATTCATGTGAATAGTATGGTACTTATGAACTGGGTCTATGGTGAAGGACAACTAGGAGGTCTTTCACCTGCCTTTAGCTAGTGGAGGTTGAGCAATCCTACCCACATGCCCATATGATGGGATGAGCGTGGGTGGAATGTGATATCTTGGATCCACCTCTTCTTCAACTTTTCTTTCACTTCTTTTCTTTTTCTTTTCTTTTATCTTTTCATTTTCTTTTTCTTTTGAATTTGCATTTGAATTTTGTCCAAGTTCACGAGTAAGGGTGTTTGAGATAGATAATAGGTTGCATCCTCATAAATCTCAACCTCTCTTATGGCTTTTATCCTGTTAACAGTACTCAATTCCATCTTTTTACTTGATGATGAAGGAGGATGAATGATGATCTTGTTACGATGTATCCAAGGCAAAGTGAAGTATTTAAATCAATGATGTAGAACTTGCTTCAGTCTTCCAGTCACCGATCTCCAACGACAACACTATGGAAGCTAATGTTCGCTCGCCTTGATCATTGAATCCTCTCAACATCATCATATCTCCTCGGAGAGTAGAAATGTTGATCTTCAAATAGGCAAGGATCTTTAGACTCATAATATTTACTGATGCACCTGAATCCACAAGAACCCTAGCGAGTTTAAAACTGTCCATGTCGACTGTAATATATAAGGGACAGTTTTGCTCCAAGTCCCCCAGTAGAAGGTCTTCATCTATGAAGGTGATCCCTTAGGCTTCTTTTACATAATATGCTTCCTCACCAATAGCAGTCAACTGAGCTAAGCATATTTCAGGATCAAGGAGGGCCTTGATTAGTGATTCCTTCATCTCTTTAGATAAGACAAGGGCATCATATATGCTTAGCTTAGATGGTAACTTTCTTAAATGAGAAAGGACGTTGTAGTCCACCTTGGTTGGTATCCAAGGGTGGAGCATCACGTAGAAGGGCTTCTCGATCTTTAGTACCAATGACTTATTTCCCTCTATCTAGAGTGTGTTGCCCTGAGGAGGTTGACTCGGTAATATCTGGAGGCAAGTTCTACTACACTCACCTCTGAGAACTCAAATGCCTTTATTCTTTCTTGAAAGTATTTGGGGGTACAAAGTAGAAATCAAGTAGAGTGAGTAGAGTAAAGGATTTGATGCCCTTATTCACTGATATAAGAGTTCTACTAGTAGAAGAAATAGAAGAACTAACTGAAATGGTAGAAGTCACCGGTGTGGAAGTTGCAATTGAAGGCTGGAGTTTGGACATAATTGTGGTCGTAGGGATATCCTGGCGACACATGCTTTACTAATCTGGCTAAGCTCCCACTTTCCTAGAGTTGGAAGGTTGCAAACCTTAGTGTTTGAGGTTTGAGTAACACAAGGAAAGCTTTTTGATCTTCTAAATTATTTTCTTAGAGGTTTTAGACAAAGAGATGTCCGAACCTTCTTTGGTTTTGGTAGGATCACTTGTATTCCCCAAGGATTACCCTAATACAATTAGAAGGTTATTCCATAAGGTATTCCTTTAGGATAATGATAGCACTGGTCTTGAAACTGTGTTCAAGCTAGTCCTTGAATGTAAAGCAATCCTCCAAAATGTGACCTAGCATACGGTGGTAAGGGCAAAAGTTTGGATCATAATTTTTGCCAGTGTCCTTGGGTCTCCTAGGCTTGGGTAGCTGAAAATCAAGTTTCTTTAAGAGGTTCTTAAAGATTTTCCTGATTGCTAAGGTTTGTTTAACTTATCCAATAGAGTAGGTGGACCATAGCTACCTAGCGGTGGATATGCATGTCATTTACTCTTGGTGGTATGGCTAAAGCGGTTAATGTCTTGGTCATAGGAGGTGGAGGTCGGTATGGTTGTCTGGTGGTGGCAAGAAGGTGTGGAGGTTTTGGTCATTGGTCAGATTGATCTCTAGGTGCTTCTTGTCATCACTCTCTACAGGTTTCTTCTCTAGACCTTTGAGATTTACGCTTTGGCATGATCTAAAAGGCAATGTCAGACTTTAAATAAAATGGAAGCCCCCATGAAGGTGGGGCCATGGATATTCTTCAATAGAATCTCAATGGCATGCTATTCAGATAGCTGGATTCACATTGGAGGTCAACTCGTTTGGACTTCTAGATCACTCCCTCCTCGACAAATCTCTTGATGAGGAGTTGCTTTAACAAATGTCTTTCTTGAACCATTGAAGAACCAATCAAAAGTGACCTGTTCGACAAGAGTCTAAAGAGTAAAGTGTCACTGTGTTGCAAAAGCGGCTCGAAGTGAGCTATATATCTTTTCTCCAATTCTAGCCATCAAAGCTCTTGAAGGAAGGAGACACGAAACCCTTGGGATACTAGATATCATTGAAC
Source organism: Cymbidium sinense (assembly GCA_021442155.1). Lineage (NCBI taxonomy): Eukaryota > Viridiplantae > Streptophyta > Magnoliopsida > Asparagales > Orchidaceae > Cymbidium > Cymbidium sinense. Next base: position 98,056,873 of record CM038225.1, read on the forward strand.
TCCTTTGGGTAGGGTCTACCCTTTGGAATTAATGATCCTCCCCGGGCTTGAGCCAAAGCTTCCTTCACCTGTGCTCAACCATGGATTTGGATCTTTTCATGTATGAAGGTACTTTCCACTACCTTCTATCTGAGACTAGTGCTACCTTACTCAGGGAGGTCTTAATGGATCAAATCAGGATTGACATTGACTAGGATAAACTAGGACTTGCTTACGATGGTCACTATGCCATCTTATAATGTTATTATTTCTTCCTTACTTCGGAGGTGGGTTGATTCTACAGTGTCTCCTTGATCACCTTCCATGGCCTGTTGTTCCCTAAGAAGAGAACCTCTAGTATTGACCATACATATGCCAGCTGAATCTCTCATCAAGTCATCTTCGTTGAGATCGAAGTTGACTCTCTCTTCATCAGACCATGCATACCATAAGATCTCATTTTTCTCCATAAAATAGTGTGATCTAAATCGATCTAACACCAAACCACTTGACGGGCCGGCGGTGTGATCATTAAGGCACCGGACCTCATCGGGGAGTCAATCTTGTGTGGATTATGCTAAAGAATGATCGACTTAATAGGGGTGACAATCTTGGGATGATCCTCTGCCACTATTGCCACTGAACTATCATTTGAAATATCTCGACAACCATGATCATTCTAAATGGGTGGAGTTGGTGAAGGAATGACCTTGTTTGGCTCCCTTTCACCAATGAGGTAGAGAAGCTCGGTCCTACCACATGTGGTGAGAAGGAAATGAGTCCAAATGGATAACAGTATGTTTTCCCACAGGCGACCTTCATGGCCTAGATGAGCACACCTGCGGCGATGTGGGCGTGGGTGGTGGGGTGACACTACCAACTCTCATTCTGAGCTTCCCTCTATGATGGCTGGTCCCGTGAGGAAGATATTGGTCAGTGGCGGTGTAAGTCAACCAGTAGAAGCGGGCGGGTCCTCAGAACTCTGTAATGTATGATGTATGGGCCTCATGTGCCCTCACGTGTATAATATCAGGATCTTCCGGTTCCTCGAGAATCTTATGAATTTAGAACTTGAGCTACTTATCTCAGATGCCACGGGCGAGATAAGTCATGGTTCAGGATTTTAGAAGGGAGAAACTATCTCATCTCCCTTAAATTTGGAGACCTCTGAGCTAAATTTCATTCGATCCACCTCATTGGGAGCCTTGGGTGACAAATTCATAAGTATGGAGAATCTTTGAAATATGATGGAAGAATGTGTGACATGCAACCTTTTGGATTAGATTTATCAAGATGCCGACTACTTCCTTAGAAGGAATCAAAGTAACAAAATAAGCAAATATTGCATCTCTTAAAACATAAAGAAGAAAAAAGAATAAGGAAGGAAAATTGTTCCAAATATTCAGGGATATAAAGAACAAGTCTAAAATCAATAACACGTCCCTCATCTAGCGGTGATCTTGAAGAAGAAGATGAATGTGTTCCTTCTAAATCCAAAGGTCCATGACTCTTGAGTAAAGCTCGAGGAACATTTTGACTCGATTATGAGTTGAATCTGCTTTTGAAGGTAAGGTGCAATGCACTACTTTAAAACAATCATAGATCCATCAGAGACTACACTTGTAGTCACTCTATTCCTCCCAACATTTTAAAGAAATCACCGAGAAACTCACAAGTCGAGTGACCTTCTATGTACCTCCTCTCCCACGGAAAGCACGCGGGAAGCTGTTTTATCGGGGGAATGTCGAAGAAGAGGGATCATTGGGTAATGTTATCTGAAGAAGAAGTATATGCCCTCTCAGATGCCTAATACATGGGGTCCAGTTGGAGGAAAAGCAAAGGACTAAGCTCTTTGAAATGATGTGGTACCCAAAAGGTTCTCAAACCATTGGTAAGAGAAATAAACACACTACCAAAGGCCTTGGTTTTATCCAAGACCGGTCCAATACACCATACCATAATGTGAATAGAGTGAGATGATGAAGATGAGAATGTCATTCTTAACGTTAGTCTCACAAATAATGAAGAAGTAGAAGCCAGACCGGTACCTGAAGAGCTTGAAGATGGTGGGGAGGCACTACTATGGATGAACTAAAAGAAATTAATTTGGGAACTGAGGAGGATCCTCACCAACGCTCATCGCCTCTACTTCAAGATAAAGTGGAAGAATTAAAAACTTGCTCGTGAATTGGGGATTTTTGACATATGCTGAAATGCCGGCTTATCCCGATATACGGTTCACAACCAGAATTAAGCCGATGCAACACCACCAAGCAAGCCTCTAGCGAATGAGATTGAGGTTGAAGAACGTAATTGCGAAACCAAGAAGCTCATTGAAGCCGGTTTTATTCGAGAAGAAAAATATGAATCGGATAGCTAATATTGTCCCTGAAAAGAAGAATGATTCAGACTGTATCGACTTCGGATTTAAACAAAGCATGTCCAAAGGATGACTTTCCGCTTCGTATCGAACATAGGATAACACTTCAAACCACATGTTCTCATTTATGGACGGATCCGTTACAATCAAATCAAGATGGCTCCAAGAGAAACATACCTCATTCAGACGCCAATTGGCATATATTACTATATAGTCATGCCCTTCGGCTTGAAGAATGCTGGAGCTACATACCAAAGAGCTATGATGCGAATCTTTGACGAGTTGATTCATCAAAAAGTAGAGTGCTATGTTGATGACCTCGTTGTCAAGAGTATAGATCGCAAAGATCATCTCGATGATTTAAGGATCGTCTTTGAAAGAATCAGAAAATATGATCTCAAGATGAATCCTCGCGCGCTTTGGAGTCTCTTCGAAAGTTCCTTGGATATGTTGTGCCGTGGAGGGATTGAAATCGATCCCAAAAAATCAAAGCAATTGTCGAAATGCCTCCTCCAAGGAGTCGCCAACTTCGCCCATACAGTGGACATCTCGCATTCATTAGAAGATTTATATCAAATCTGTGATGTCACTTTGCAAAATTAATGAAGAAAGATACTCCTTTCAAGTGGGACGAAGAATGTCAAGAGGCCTTCGACAGTATCAAGAAATATCTGTTGAATCCACCCATTCTTGCAGCTCCAATCCCAAGAAAGCCTCTCATCTTGTACACAGCAACACTGGAGGAATCTCTAGGTGCTTTGCAAAGATAATGAGGAAGGAAAGGAGAATGCTCTATACTACATTAGTCGAAGACTTAGAGCGGAAGCGATTATTCTCCAATTGAGAAGCATTGTTTGACGTTAATTTTGCCGCCCAAAAGCTACGCCATTACATGCTATCTCATAAAATTACCCTTATCTCAAGGATCGATCCGTTGAAGTTCTTGATGACAAGACCAACGCGTGTGTCGCTGGCACGATATGTCCTTATTACAATTTGATATTACATATGTTCCCCGTAAAGCGTGAAGGGCAAATTCTCATTTTCTGCCGCTCATCCCATACCCAGACTCATTGCTTAACGATGATCTTCCCGATGAGCAAATCATGCACATATATGAAAAGAAAAGCAACAAATGGGAATTGTATTTTGATGGAGTTTCGTCCATTAGATACACTCAACCCTCAAATCTCCAAAGGCTCAGTCGGCCTCTCATCTTGATCACACCAAGGTGGCATAATGAGACATTCTTATAAATTAACTCAACCAACCAACAATAAGCAAAATAGGTTGGCGGGTTTAGAGGAAGCCATTTCCATGGGAGTCCGAATTTGCAAATTTATGGCGATTCTCAACTCACATCAATCAAGTGTTGGGCCTTTACAAAATCAACAAGCTTGAATTGGCTTATCACAAACGAGTTCTCGAGCTTATGAAGCAAATTCCAAATGTCATTATGACTCGAGTAGGGAATAGCAAAGTGATTGCTTAGCTAAATTAGCTAAAGAAATGAGTATGACGATGACTACATACTAATTAGTGTTTGCACTCGCCGAGTCCTAGAGCCAATAAGTTTAAAATCCTCACTGGAAGAGGGTCATCAAACACAATCGCCAGGCGTACTCATGTTGCTCCTTACACTCCCTTACAAATTACTTTCCAAAGTCAACAGGACAAACTTCAAACCATTCCAGATGAAAGACCTCAACCTGCGGAAGCACCAAAACCGTATGATGAAATTCTTATAGTAGAAGAGAAGGAAGACTGGAGACAGCCCTTCATCGACTACTTCAAGGAAGGCAAATTGCCAAGTAATAAGTCGATAGCTACGCAACTTGAGAAAAGGCTTCGACTATATGCTTATGTTGGCAATACTCTGTATCGTAGATCCTTCGAACAGATGTGGCTACGATGTTTGGGAATAGAAGAAGCCAACAAAGTAATTGTTGAAATCCATCAAGGACTTTGTGGTGCACACCAATCAGGTCCTAAAATGGCTTTCAAAATTAAAAGAATTGGATACTATTGACCGTCTATGGTAAAAGATTGTATCAATCATGCCAAGAGATGCCATGAATGCCGTGTCCACTAACATAATTCATCGCCTCCAACCGCTGCATCCAACGATAGCATCTTGGCCGCTTTGAGTCTTGGGGACGATGTAATTGGACCAATTGATCCGCCATCATCACCGGTCACCGCTTCATCTTAGCACCGACATTTCTCCAAATGGGTCAAGTCGCACCATTTAAAGAAGTTATAGAACAAGTGACTAACTTCTTTACCCACAATATTGTTTTATAGATTTGGTGTACCACGTCAATCATTTCGATAACGGATCGCCTTCAAAAGTACTAAAGTTTATAAATTTGTTGATCGACATAAGATTGATCGATATTCATCAATTTATAACCCGAGCAAATGGTTTGGAGGCATTTAATAAAAACTAGTCAAATTGCTTAAAAAATTCTCACAAGAAATAAAAGGGAGTGGCATACCAAACTTGTGGAAGCTATGGGCTCTACCACTTACAAGACTCTACAAAGTCTACCCTATGCACGGTGTTTGGGTCAAGCTTTGCCACTGGTTGAACTACCTGTAGCCATTCAACAAAATCTTACCCAAGATGAGAATGCTCGGGATGGAAGAGCTTGACGCGCTTGACGAGGTCAGGCTCCAAGCTCAACAAAAATCTAGAAGTCTATCGGAGGATGTCCGTGAGCATTCGATCATACAAGACGCCCTCGAAGCTTTTCGGAAGGAGAATTGGTCTGTGCCGAGAAGACCAATCATCCCTCATCGCAGAATGGGTAAATTTGAACCTAATTGGGAAGGACCTTTTGTTATTAAAAAGGTATATCAAGGGGAGCCTATCACGTGGACTTCAAAGGTGAAAGACCACGCCAATCAACGGTCGATTTAAAGAAATATTACACATGAAAGTGTGATTGGACAACCGCATTTGAAAATCTTTATTGTCAAACACTTATGAAAATTTTCATTGGAAATTCTCTTGTAACACAAGAATGCATTTCAAAATAAAAAAAATCCTGTTAGACAGGGCATTTTTTTAAAGTTTTATAGTAAAGTATTGGGCATTCCCTGACATAGGGGCCTTTTCTTTCTTTGGGTTGACATCGTGCCTAGTGTCGAGATCCCCACATGCATACTCAAAATTATGTGTTCAAATGCTCAAATTTAAAAGTCTCTTAAAGAAGAAAACTTTCAAGTCCAAACTTCAACAAACCAAGTTGGATATACATTTATCATCCCACTTCAAATCTAAAAGTTGGTATATAAGGTCGACTCAACACGCCAAATATGCCGAAGTCCCGACAGTTTGCTTACTCAACACCACAAAGGTCGTAGTAAGAGATCCCCATCTCGTTAGCCGAGGATAAAATCCTTCATCAATTGCTCAAGTCCACGACTCTAGTGGGTGCATAAGGTTGGATTCAACACGCCAAAATATGGCCGAAGTACGTGCTACTCAACACGCCACAAAGGTCGTAGTAAGGGGATCCTCCTACTTCAGTTCAAAGACAAGAGCATCCAAATCCCCAAATCTCTCAACTTGGTGAGTTCAAGTGACGGACCGAGAAATTATCCCTATTGGTCGTAAGGTCATCTTTCAAAATTCTACAACAAACAAAGATATCCTTCTGAGAAGGCACTAAGCCGAAGTTTGGAATCAAATACAAATGTAAAATCTCAACTCCTTCAAGAAGTCTATCAAAGCGTAAAGCAAAGACCGAAGGAAATTCTTCTTCAAGTCCAATCAAGCAAAAGCAGGACCAAGAAGCTATCCCAATGTTCGTAAAGCTAAATGTCAACTAAGGGAGTTTTGTCATCAAGATGTCCATTACATGTGCAAAGCACTGGATCGATGACTCTTGCCATTGATCCAACACAAGCTCGAGAGCTAGTCGCCGGCATTTATCCTTCTACAAGCTACAAGCGTAGTTAGGCGTATGTAATGTACACCGACAAATCTCCAAGATAATTCGTGATTTTCCCATCAAATTCGCATGAAGCCGTGATAAAAGGAGGCACAAGATACAATCCTCGAGATGAAATCTTCAACAAGTCCACAAAGCACAAAGCATGTGACCAAGACATTTCTATCTCATCAACTCCATCAAGTCCATCAAGGCACAAAGCCGATGAGGAAAATGCAAAATCCCAAATTCGAGATGAAATCTTCAACAAGTCCCCAAAGCACAAAGCATGGACCAAGACATTTCTATCTCATCAACTCCATCAAGTCCGCCAAGGCACAAAGCCGTGACGAGGAAAATACAAATCCAAATTCGAGATGAAGTCTTCAACAAGTCCACAAAGCATAAAGACAAGACCGATGTCTCATCTCACCACTCCATCAAGTCACCAAGGCACAAAGCGTGACGAGGAAAATATAAATTTCAAACTCTGAGGAAGTCTTCAACAAGTCTCCAAAGCAAAAACATAGGGTTGAAGATGCATCAAATTCTTGACAAGTTGATGATGACAAGTCTCATCTCCTTCATCTAGTCCATCAAGCAAAAAACATTGACTAATGACAACAAATACGGTTCAACGAGCTATTATTGAACCGATGAAATGCAAATGCTTGCCCAACCCGAGTTATACTCACTTCCATCAAAGGGCAACGATCGTATTATCAAAGTTGTAGAAATTACAACTTAAGCGTGACATCCAAGCAAATCTCTTGGAGATCCGCAAGGTCAACAGTGTACAACAAACACGGTCCGCTCCATACACGCACCATGTTTGTTGGGGGGCATTTGTTAACCTACAACTATGTGTCACTTAAAATTAAATAAATATGGTAAAAATTAAGACCCCCTAATCGCGATCGAGATCGATCTAATTCAATTTGAAAATTTGACTTCATAATGCGTCGAAAGTATTAAAATTAGTTAAATAGAAAATATCAAATCAATTAATGATCGATCAAAATTAAAATTAATTTTAATGAAATGCATATCAAAGTCGAGAAGCCTCGACGATGTCTAAACAACCTCCGCTAAAATTGATCAGGCCGTCGCCAAACGCCGAAACCTATCAAATGACGCCTTCCGACCCATTCGTGAAGGCGCATGTCGAAATTCAATGTGATGCGCAAATTTAAACTTCATTCATCGCCGTTGTCAACAAACGATCAAAAATTGATCGCGCGCTATGTCGATAACAAATAACTAAAATTGACACCCATATTGTTAGGGTTTATTGCATAAAGTAAATATATTTATGTGAAATGATATTAATTTAATTATTAACATTAGCCTAATCTCTTAATCCCTCTAAATCCCTTACCTAACCCACGCTGCTCATTAATCAGCCATGATCAAATAAACGAGGGTTTATCCGCTCGTTGACTCCATTGATCCCCATCTCGCTTTTCCTCGCTTCACAGCTCATCATTCCTCTCATCTCGCTCGATTCTCTCTCTCTGAAGCTCTCTCGATCTTCCTCTCGACATTTCTCGCTCGCTTTCTCGCTCTCTCTTCCTTCTCTCAAACTTCTCGCTCTTCAGGAGCTCTGACTGACGCTCCTCTTCCTCACGACATTTCTCCTCTCTTGTTTTGCTTCCCTGCATGAGTTTCTGGTTTCTCGACGGCTTCCCTCGTTCTCGACATTTCTCCTTCCATTTGTATGAGAAAGAGAGCCTTAGTAACCCTAGATAAACCTTTCCTCCTTTCTCTTAGACAAACCTCCAGTTGTTTCTTCTAACCCTAAGCTTGTTCTTATGCATTTGAGTTTCTTTGAAGTTAGGGTTTTGCTAAATATGCTATATCTTATGCTTGATTATGCTAAGAGTTTCTTTAGATTTGGGATGATTGATGGCCCAAATCTCATTTCTTTTTCCTTTATTCAATGGATTTTGTGATGTTATCTACTAAAATGATTTGGATGATGTATGGCCCAAATATATTGTTTGCTATTTTTTCATGGATCTTATGTGTTTCTTTGCTGAAAATATCTGATATGGTAAAAAATAAATTTATGCAAATATTTCTTATCAAGGCATAAAGTTTATTGAAATTTCTTTTTATCTAGAGAAATTGCATTGTTTTACTAGTATATGTCGCTTGCTGAAATTATCTTTATCAAAGGGAATTTATTTTTTTCTAAGGGGAATCATCATTTTATTATTTAATGGCCAAGATACTTGCTGAAAATATATCTAAATCTAATATGTTATTGATGAGTATGAGGCTGCTAAACTTTCTTATCAAGGGAAAAATCAATTAGCTTGTTATGAGATATGATGATGCTAATTTCATATTTGCTTCAATTGATTTCTTATGAAGGGAATTATATATATATCATACCTCTTTCATATACAAAGAATCAAAATTAGAAAGAGGGATTTTAAATATTGCATGGTTTAAATCTTGGGCAGTGTCATGATTGCTTGTTGTTTCCTGGATATCTATACTTTATCTTGTTGAAAATAATCTTCTTGATAAAAAATAAATTTAAGAAATCAAGTATTTATTCAATATCTTATCAGGAGGAGTTAGTGTTTGCTGAAATCTTTTCTTGCCTACGAAAATGATAAAATCAAATTTAGTATTATTTGGGTGTTGTGCAAAAAATCTAAACCCAAATATTTGTACTTTCCTTTATATCCTCATTCTTGTCACTTGTTTAAATCAATTTGACATACATTCAAAATCTTGTGAAAGGAAGAAAGAATGATTCTTTTGAGTTTAATTCCTACTACTTGCCTATTTCATTTGATATCTGCTAATGTGAAATGCTAGCTATCACCTGTCTACGATACACATGCACTTTCTTTTTTCTCTCATGGCAATATGGAGAGCTGAGGTTAAAATTTGATAAGATAGATACATCGTGTAAAATTCATCTTTATACTCTTTGATATGTGATATCTTCACCAGGAATGCTAGCTATCAAATTTCTGGTGTCTCACGATCACCCATGCATTTCTGCAGTGCCTCTTCAACGCGGGGAGAGGAGGTTGTAAACTGATAATTGATAAGGATGAAAATTCACTTATATCTAACAGAAATATGTTTAAGTATTCACATTGTTCCAATTGGAAACTTGTGATATATGCTCACGTTGTCCAACGTAGAATTTATGATAAGAATTGCTCATTGTTCCAACCGAAAACGCTTAATATGCTCCCATGCACGCCTTTCTTGGCTGGTGGGCAAAATTTGTCAGGTATCTACACACCATGCACGCCTTTCTGCTGGTGGGGGCCTAGTCTCCGGCAAATATGTGATGACGCCGAGGTCATTTAAAATTTGGTAAACAAAATGAAAAAATTTCCTTGTTTGAAGATATATGCATATGATTATTCATGCTTAGTTTAATGAATGCTTGAATTTTTTATGTAATCAACCATACATCCAAAATTTCTTTCTTAATGCTTTATTTGTTGATTAAAAATCATGTTGCAAATCTTTTACATATCTAACAATCAAAGTGACAAATAGAACATACAAAAATGAAACTGCATGTGTGATATCTTAATGAATATATCAAATTTTCATGTGTCTCACGATTAAATCTACACGCCTTCTTTTGGATGCTCATACGAAATGAGAGTCTTGTAAACTTGGCAAATGAAGATAAGGATATAGGGAAAATTGTCATGTTATGTTAACCCCATGCACTTTCTAAGGCAAATTTTCTACTGTGTCTCAATGACACCTACCATGCACGCCTTTCTTGGCATGGTGGGAAGGCCTAGTCTCCTGAAGTAGCCCCCTATGCGGGGATGACGCCGGAGGCTGCTGAAATTTTCTTTAAAAAAAAAAAGGAAGAGAAAAGAAAGGATGAAATGCTTAAGTTATGTTGGCTTAAAATTTTCTTTATCTCAAATATAAATGCTTATGTGTTGAATTTTATATCATGCTATTTTTTATGTTTGATCATTATGACATGCATGTTGTAATATTCACTTAAATTTAGCTTGACATGTGAAATACACATTAGATATGTTCAAATATAAATACCTCCCTACTTTACTTGTCATTCATCATGATTTGCATACATACATGAGATATGAAGACTTGAAGCAAACACATATGGAATAAATTAAATCTACCATATGACATGACATATCAAGAAGATATCAAAAAAAAAAAATGGTTGAGTTAGAAAAGAAACTCACAAGTATATGTGACACAACTTAACCCTCTGTAAGATTGAAAGCTTAAACTTGATAAAGAAGAGGAGAATAAGAAATGTAAGTATTGTGAAAGGAAAATCCCTCTTATTTATAGCTTTAGCCCTTCTCTTTACATCTATTCTTATGGTATCACATATGGCCATAAATTGCATGCAAAGAAACTATCTAATTTAATGCATTTGTCATAGTGCATGCACATGCGACATGGCATGTCTCGTGCATCCTTATCCCTTTCTTTGAAAAGGAAAATAAAGTCTTGCCATATTCTCTTAATAAATTTAATGAGATTTGTCCCCCCATGCTTACGATATGCATGTAGGATGGATTTTAATCTATGCTTTTAAATGAAATATGACATCTACTCATATTTTATATTTCCTCCCTATCGATAAATAAATGCATGGGTGACGGATCATAGCTCAAAAATGTTTCATCTTTATGTTCTGATTTACATAAAGATAGATTTTTTCAAATCAAATGCCTAAACTCATTCTGTCATCATATGATCATCATGCCTTCAAAATAATTATTTATTTTCGCCATTGATTAAAAGAAAGGGTGATTTTTTAAAATCAAATGCCTAAATTCATTTTGGCCCATCACTTATTGATCATATTTCAAAATAATTATTTATTCTTTATGTTTTGATTTGCAACATAAAGAAAGGTTTTTTTCCCAAATCAAATTCTTAAACTCATTCTAGCCCATCACTTAATTGATCATAGGCCTTCAAAAATAATTATTAAATTTTATGCGGATTTGTTAACATAAAGAAATGGTTTTATTTCAAATCAAATGCCTAAACTTTATTCTGCCCATCACTTCATTGATCATATGCCTTCAAAATCATTATTTTACTTTATGTTGGTTGATTGACATATAAAGAGTTTTAGCCCAAATCAAATGTCAAATCATTCTGCCCATCACTTGTGATTGATCATATCTCAAAAATAATTATTTTACTTGTTTGGTGATTTGCCACATAAAAAAATTTTATGTCAAATGCTAAACTTATTCAATTCATCTTTATATTTGATCAAAGCTCAAAAATAATTTATTTCACATACTCAAGGTGACATAAATTCCAAAAATAATAATATCATATTTGAACAGATATTACACATCCGGATCTTGGACCGGGTCGTTAACAAACCAAAAATCTCTGATTAAAACTCATGCTTATACAATCATGTCAAATACAAAAGAACATATGTTACACTTCCGGTTTGGTCTTGACCGTCCGTTAACAAACTAAAAAATCAAAATTTGACATATAAACTCCAACTTAGACATTCTAATGTCCATACAATCAAAAGAAAGATATCCATGCATGTTGGAGTAAATACTAAGTCAAAAAGAACAGATGCTATATCATCCCGGTTTGGTCTTCGGACCGGGTCCGGGTTAACAAAACCTAAAAATTTGATATTATAAGAATTTCAATAATATTCGGAAGATATTCATATAATACAAGATATGAATCAACGACATAGCTTCTAAAATTCAAATCCTCGAAGAAAAGTCCCAAACCCGATCCTCTATGTTCAAACTAGAGTGGACAAGATTTTGAAGGATTATACTTCGAGATAATGAATTGCATCGCTCAGAGAAAACAACGTAGCATTCCTATCAATTGATATTAACCCTGTGAGGGGTAATTATAATTAAAATTTCAATGATAAATGATCATATATTCAAATCTAAAAATCAATCATAAAATGATCAAATTCAAAGAAAATAACATATAAAAAAATGAAATTAATTATTTAAATTAAAACTAAAAAATAATAAATAAAATAAATCCACCCTCCGCAATTGTTTCTTCGACAAATTAAGAAAACTTTGCTCACAAAGAGCCAATGTCAAATTAAATACATAACTACCTTCACACTCAAATATTCCTAAAGCCGTAGCGACGTGGCCCGTGTCCTCTCATGGATTTTGCTGATATGGCACCACATAAATGGCACATGACTGAGCCCTCCGACCGGGTGGTTCGACATATGGCACCACTAAATTACGGCCACGGCCACAGCCCGTATGTTCCCCAACTGTTTTGCTCTTTGAATGTGAAAGAAATGTATTTGGTTGCAAAAAGCTATGTTAGCTAAGTTGACTTATATTTGTCCCCTTAGACAAACTCCACCCCAGTCTAAGGACACCGGACGACGTAACTTGTTCGACAAGGATCCTTCTGTTGGGTCGACTCCTCCTCGACTGTTTACTGTGGACGCATGACCGGATGACAACCATGGGATCTTGATCGGGCCATCGTTCCCCACAAAAGTTTAAAGTTAAAATAATAAATTTCATAAGTTCTAAGTTCCACCGCAATTATATACTGTATTTAACGATCATCGATTTTAATCGAAAAGTGCTTCTCAAGAGGGAGTAATTAACTATAGTTGCATAGGAAACCCAAACCAGATATAAAAGTTCTCACCAAATGAGAACGAAATCTGGGTAGTGTCTTATCTACTATTCATCCGCTTAAATTATCACCGACACTTAAACAACTCTTTTTTTTTCAAAGAGGTCGATGAATTGGATCCCACATTGGTAAAGATCAAAACTTGGAAAAGTGACCAGCGTTTCATTGTAGACAATAAAGGAATTGTCAAACTCAATAGGATTATCAAACAAGTCTTAAGGATATATAGCACAAAAGCTGGGCAGCTGATTATTTTACTCAATGACATTGATAGGTTTATAACTGACTTATAAAAGAATAAAGATATAAAAATAACTTCAAGTTAAGATTAATTCAAAAAAAGTGTCTTAGGAATTCTACGTTAAAAGAGAATATTACAGGGACATAAAAAATAATTTTGGTTAAAACTACAAATAGACCGCTTATGCTGTAAGAATCTGAGGGTTATTAACTCTATTACCAAGTATTTTATGCTTGTTAGAAATAAAATGTAGTAAACTAAAATGATAGTGTACCATATTAGAGATTATAAAAGAGCTATCTAATATGTATTATAGATAATTTGAAAAAGAATTAGTGGGTTTTCATGCACAATGGGAAATAAAAAATAAAAATAATAAGGCAAAATAAATTAAAGTGGAATTAAGGAAAAAGTGTACAGAACAAAGGTAAAATGGCAAGAAATTGACAAAAAAAAATCAGTATAAACTAATCTAAACATCTCATGTAGCACTCCATGAATGAATGAAAAAAGAGTTACAACACGGCTACTGATAATGATGATAACGATAATGAAGAATTAGAACGAGTAACAATTTGAAACCCTTGCTATCATTCACTACAATTAGATATCACCATTCTTAATCACTTTACGTAAGTAATTGGTGACAAGCACAAAATAGTGTTTACATACTGTCATTGTAAATAAAATTAACATGCAAAGGATGCAACAACCGAAGTAGGACAATTGTGATAATGTGAAAAGGTAATAACTTATATTCCGCAAAGACAAATGAATTGCAAAAAAGCACTTGAAATTTATAAGCCTGGCAATCAACTTAATATCTTTGCTCAAAATTAACAATCTAGATAAAGCTTTGCTTTCAAATGCACAAATGCACCAGTGTTTTAAACCAAGACAATTATGCAACATCATTGTCGAAATTAAATCATAAGGACAGGGAGGACTGGAAATAGTTTCAAAATTTTATATTAGATGTTTGGTATCAATGTGATTAAAAGAAATTAGATTTATCAAAGAAAAGTGAACTAGATATTTATTGATTGTCGTTATGATTCAAATATATTACCTCAAGAAATAAACTCAATTTACCAAATTTAAATTAATTTCTTTATCATTTCTATTTCCATTTTCATTTTTCTCTCTCATCTTTCAAAACAAACTGAGAAAGAAAAATTGATCAATGATGCTTGATAAATTTTAACGTTAAAGCAGAGTTGGGTAAGTTGAAAATGAAAAATATATAATAATAATAATATTCTCAAAGTAAATATAATTACTTATTAATTTCATTGGAATCAACACCTGATATGAAATTTGAACAAAATGCACTAGCGGCAGGCCATCAATGTAGCAGTGATGCGTTGAAACAGATCAAAGAAATAAGTAATGTCATTTTAACTAGTGGCAGGCCATCGATGGTGCTGATGTTATTTAGAGTTTTAAAGCTTCAAATATTTAAGCTGAACCAATAATTTGTGCAAGGAACCGTCCACGAGATCAAACTATAATTTTTTACATCAAAATCTGAAGAGGCAAATCATCGAACATAGCATGCAATTAAGAGAAACATCAGAAGTTCTGTATTGAAAATTTTCATTGGGAAAAATATCATGTTCAAATTTAAGTAAAAGATGCAGGAAGTTCTATTGATTTTCATAAACAAATGAAAGCTCAATGACTAATACCAGAAGGTCGCATAGAATCAATAAGATGGAGATAGATAATATAAGTAAATGACCTCCCTTTCTCTGATTATGTCCTCGTTCGGGTTCAGATCACAACTGGGTTTCAATTCCTCAATGTGGGCTTTGGCTGAAAGATTATACAAAATAAAAATTAGAGAAATGGAAAAAAATCATTTTTTTCTGCAAATTCTCTCTGATCCCAATTTATTTCCATCTCTCTCTCTCTCTCTCTTTTAATTCCATAAAAACACTGATATTAGGTTTGGAGGATTAAAGAGAAGATGCGTAAGAGAATGGGAATGGAAATTGTAAATATATTGAATTTAAAATTAATTTTCACCAATTTATTCGTTGAGGAGAAATTTAATAATAATTTTGAAATATTTACTTATAATCCTTAGAATATTTACATACATAGCACACATTTTTTATTCATTTACACATCAACCACCTAAAATTTGATATTTATTAATATAATATTTTTACTATTAAAAGTTATATTTCATTTAAAAAAATGAATGATAATAATAATTTTATGTAATATTAAAAATTTAAGTATCATTTATATGAATATAAAATTTTAGTTATTAGATATATAAACATAAAGAAATACTATATGTATAGAAATACCCTTAATTCTTATGCATTTGCATATCTAACACCTTTATATTTATAAATATAGTATTATTCTTATGCTTGAAAAATATATATTTCACTTTAAAAAATTAATGATGGTATTATTTTTTATGTAATACTAAAGATTTAAGTATTATTTATATAAATATTAAAATTTAATATTAAATATGTTAATATATAAGATTTGTGTGCTACTTATGTAAATGCACAACATATATATATATATATATATATATATATATATATATATATATATATATATATATATATATATATATATATATATATTATTTGATTGATGAAACAATGATGTTAATACAATTTTAAATGTACTAAAAAATGAGTGAGAAAAAAAAAAAAACACTTTAAGCTCTATTTGGCTGTAACAATTTGGAGCTAATATAAATTCACTTAACCTCATGATTTTATATTAATTATTTGATTCCAATATAATGTTACGATAATTAGATTTTAAGAAATATTAACAATTATATTTACCAATTATCTCTGATCACTATTTACCACTGTTGTGACTTTATAATTTTCATTGATCGCTTGTTATCAGCAGCCACCATAAATATCTATTGTCATTTATCGTTGTTCATCTTCTATAGAGTATAATCAACCATTGCTATCACTCTATTAATTATAACCTCATTAATCTTATACATAAATTTATTCAAGATTTAATAAAAATATATTTTAAGAAAGCAAATATATTTAATTTTAAAATATAAATAGAATAAAATAAAAAATGTGAAGTTTTTTCCTGTTGATTTAATTCAGATTTAATTTTTTATCAACTATATTTAGTGGTTGATAGTGTATAAGCATTGTCAAAGAAGAGCCCCCCAATAGAAGCTTGGAAAAAATTATAGGGTAGTTTGGAAATATTTTTATTTTCTATTTATTATTATTATTATTATTATTTTTTTTTTTTAAATTTTGAAATAAAATTTGTTTGGTATCAATATTTTGAGCTTTAATTATTTTTAAAATATTCAAAATATTCCAAAATTATTTTGAATGTTCTAAAAGGAATATGATGTACTTAATAAAATATTTTTTTGATAAAGTAATTATAAAGAGAATGAGAAATAAAGTTGTTTATGAACACCATTTTTCAAAGCTTGTCTTGAATTATGCAGATTAATAATAGTAATATAAAATAGCTTTTAAGGTTAGCTGGAATTGAGAATTACACATTATTTATAGTCATATTAATACATTAATAAACTTTTAAATTTATATTTCAGTTATTTCAAATAAAAGATTGCCCTAAACATAATTATATTCAATTTAATTTTAATTTATCTAAAAAGGCTAAAAATGTAATCCCAACGATCAATTCGAATTAATTGTTCATTATATTTTAGTCAAATAGATGAGAATTTAAGCATTCAATCAAAAAATCTTAATTTATGCCTTTATATATACATTGTATGTGCACTTTTATGATTAAGTTTACTCAATTATTATATATAGAGAGAGAGAGAGAGATAACAGGCCATACGGGCTTTTATTAGAAAAGTTATTTTAATCAATTATCCAATAAAACGTAAATGGGCTCCAATAATGGACTACGCAATGATTCCATTAACGTAAATGGGCTTTAGAATCAGGACAAGATCCGTGCAAAAAACCATCCATGGTGCTTTAATTGAGCTCTATGTTTGACAAATTGTTTGTGGCACGGGTCGATAAGAGTTTATAAGTTTATTCATTATATTAATTAATCAAATAAATATAAATATTTGATATTTAATTAACTTTTGCTTGATTCATTTATAATATCAATAATATTATTTAAATCTCATGAAGATTGATATAATATTATAAATAAATCATCCAATTGAGAAATCATAACAAAAAATCTTTATTAAAAATTTACAAAGCAATTATTTCATATATTTAATAATTATCTTAATCCCTAATAATTTTTTTCTAATAAAATAAAATTCTTACAAAATATTAATATTTTTTTATTTCATGTTATAGTAGAACTGCCATTTTCTTTTCTCTTTAGTCTTATATTAGTGAGAACATTTAGCTTTGTATTATTTAAATTAAATTACAAAGCTTAATTGTTTGAACTTTATTGTGTGCTAGAATATTTATTATCATAGTGTGAAAATCTTTGAATTTTATTTTCATATAAAATTTAACACATATATAGATAATTAAAGAGAGTACAAAAATACTAGAATTTTTTTTTGAAAAAATTCTAGAAAATAAGAAAAAATTCATGAGGCTGACTTAATTCAAGTAATCCACTGAGTTATTAAGTTTCATTTTTCTCTTAAGTTGGAGGAGACAGAGTCACAAAGTTTTGACGATACAAAAGTTAGGCAACTGCAGTTATTGAATATACTGCAACAAGTGAATGATGATAATCAAACTCTGATAGCTTCCAAAGATCGGTGATGATTATCAGCGGTGGTGATTGATGATAGATGCCAGAGGTTGATGATGATTCTTAGTGGTGGATGGCTTCAATATTTTAAGTCTATCTTTTTTCCGCTTTTTCAAGTCTCCTTTGGCTCCTTTTCTCATATAAAAATAAAGTTTAATTTATAAAATTTTAAGACATTTTAGTAAACATTATTCTCATTAAGACTGATCATTATAAGACATATTAGATTAAGATCATTTGATCATTTAATTAATATGATGTTTCTAGATTACACTAAAGTTTGATTTGAACTAATTTAGATCAAATTGAATCATTCTTGTAAGAAACTCATTTCATTGAGATATTTAATTTGATTATAAATTTATTAAAATAAGAATTTAATTTATAATTTGTTTTGAAATTTGTATTTTATTTGATTAATTTATTATGACGTATCAAACCTATAACTCATGTGAGGGTGTGTATATATATATATATATATATATAATTTTAAGCTTCACATGGCCCATCTGCTGCTCCATGAATGAAACAAAGGTGCTCATGTGCACAGATAGCTGCTTGTACTGCTCAGCAGCCTCCATCCAATTCACAGTTGAGTCCGTGAGTAAATATATTATTTTGGTGTGAAACTTTTAAGCGAATTAAAATAATCATTAAGTATTAAAAAACAATTCTTTTGGTACTGATTTAATAATTTATATATAAGCTTCGGCATTGGATCAACAAAAACGTTTTCTAAATGCAAACTTAAATTTATATAGTGGCTGTTTAGTTCTATTTGGAGTGTAAAATAAATTAAATATAGAGATTATAATTTTTTGAATATTTGAAATATATAAAATAAAATTTTAAGTATTTCTAATGTATTTAAAATGATTGAAATTATGAATGAGATGAATTCTTTAAATTAGATAAATTTTAAATATATCGCCATTATAAATTTATCATCCTATTTGCATATCAAATAATCCGTCTCATGACCTCCATTATCACCCGTTCAGCTCCTGTCAAGAAATTAAATTCTACCGTCCATAGCCACAATGCCTCTAATCTTAAAATATTTTACATAACATTCATTTAAAATAAATCGATATATTTATGAAATTCTTAACTAAATAATTTAAAGAAATCAAAATATATTATATTCAATTTATATTATATTTCTTTTATATTGTACTCTGCAGTCAAATAATCCTATAATTAAATTGTAGATGAGAAATTTTAAGATTAAATTTGTTCAAATATTAAAAACTCATTTCGGGAGTGATGAAAATCATAAACTGTGATTGGTGACACTCGGAGGAGTGCACTTTACGATTTCCTTTATATAATTAGCGATATCATGTAATTATTAAAGTAATATATATATATATATATAATTATATTATATATATATATATATATATATATATATATATATATATATATATAAGTATATATATATATATATATATATATATATATATATATATATATATATATATATATATATATATATATATATATATATATATATATATATATATATACATATATATATTATGTGCTCATCAAATAATACAATGCTATTAAAATCTGAGGGGCTCTACATAACAATGTGTGCTTCTTTGAGAATATAACTTGAATATTTAGATTTAAATTTAAATAAATATTTTTAGTATTTATTTAGTTTAAGATATATATGATCTTAAACACTTTCATGTTGTTTATAGATCATTATCGCTTCTTTGTTAAATTTTAATGTTATATTTTGTAAATAAATATTTGAGACAAATTTAGAGTTTCATAATTATGACGATTGAAAAAAGTAATTTATGATAAAATTAAAGAGAAATTATATATTTAAACTTCAATGACATAACATCATATGATTTCACTCAATTTATAATTATTATATATTAATTATGAATTATTGTATATTAATATAATATTATTTGTATGATAATATATAATATAGCATCTGTATATATATATTAATATAAAATAATATATAATTATTTATAATTAATATATAATAATTATATATTAATAACATCATATGATATTATATTATTAAAATTTTAATATAAAGATATATTTTCATTACAATAATTTCTCAAAATAAAAAATGCGTTGTGATTAACGTCACTTGCACGATTGAGTGTACTTCAAATTTCCTTTGGCATCAATATGAACACGAGGCTTTCAAGTGCCATTATGCGTACTCAAATACTTAGTCATAATTAGTTAAGCTTAATTAATTATTAAATTACTATTAAACTTGATTAATGATGAAATCAATTCGTTCCAGCGTTTGAATTTTGGACTAAAGAAATAAAAAAGTAATTTTTTTATTATTCAAAAAATTTATTCCTGCCATTCACATATTTATAAATATTCTTTTCTCTTTCACAAAATTATATTCACAACACACTTACATTTGGTAAATTCAATATATATATAATTTATAGTAGTATTTATGATGGATCATTGACCTTATAACTTAAGTGAGGATTAAAATTAAGAGCTTATTTGAGATCAATTTTATTTTATATATAATATTTATTTGTTTTATTTTTACATATTTTAACTCTAATTTTTTTTTTTAAAATTTATTATCTTTAAATATATTTTATTTCAAATCAAAATCAAATTAAAATAATATATGAATTATAAAATAAAAAATGATCCCAAATAGCCCTTAATGATTTAGGTCTTGGTTATACCATGATAAATTATAAAATATGAGAACAGAAAAATAAAAATGATGACCAAAGATAACAAGTGGTTGTTTATAAGATGTAAAGCTCAATTTGCAGGTAATCTTTATAGCTTTATTTTGGCAGGCTTGTGTATTCTTTTTTCTTTCACAACCATATAATCTCTTTATTTGTAAATAAATTACCTTTGCATCACTTGTGATTTAAGTTTTCTTCCTAAATGGCAAATAATATATATATCTGTGCTCTTCAAGAGTTAGATTTAATTTGATATATAAATTATCATGATAAATCTAAAAATTTAAGTAATAACTACAATTATGATTTATATGATTTTCAAAATTAGATCCAATTAAAAGAATAGATTAAATATCATGAAACTTTAAGGTAGATGAAATAATAGATAAGATACTACCTAGATTTCATCATTTTGTGAAGACTTTAGATCTAGTTTGATTTTCTATAGACAAGCACCTTAGTTAATTACTACTAATGCGAGAGAGAACTTTCAATTAAGGCTAATGCATCGCTAAATGCATAGCGTATAGTAGCAGCATGTGGAGTTTTAGAATTTAAGCTTATGAAATTCATCATTTTTATTTGAAGTGGATGATTAAATGATGAATCAAGATCTCATGGTTCCGAAGGATCCCTCTATTAGTCGAGGAGGTGAATCAATCAAAGGAATGGGTTATGTCGTCCAAGTAATCCTTGTAGATATTTGGTGGTGTTTGCCTAATGAGATAAGTTTAACTCCACATTAGCAACACAAGGCTTTTTGCCCTATCAAAAAAATGGTTTACAATTCAAGGTATGAGCCATTAGCATATTATAATCGACCGTAATATAATGGTATCATTTATATGGCAGATGAGGACTTTAATCAGATCATGTGGAGCTTATCACTGCCATGCGTGAGGATTAACACGCCCCAGACATTGAGATTGAGAGTAAACATAGTAATACTTTATTTGACTCGACTTCTTTATCAAAGTTTTCTTAATTTATTTTTCAAATCTCAACTCTAATAATTTAATAATAGAAGATTGATAGATTTTATATTTTGAGGATTTTGAATTTAAGATTATTGGATATAAATATCTTAGATATTATAATGATGACCCATCCTTCTTATATTCAATAAACTACCATCATGAGTTAAGAGATAAATTTGCTTAATCATTTAATTTATTATTCTAGATCATGTCGGCTTTATTAATTTAATAATAGAGAATTAGATTACTGTCATGTGACATAATTAGCTTCTTAGATATTTTATTAAATTGAAAATATTATAATAGTATCATTAGATTTTTTTAAGATTTTGTTAAAAACCCCTAAGACATGAATCAACAAAAGATCCTAGACACTAAGTTTAAGCATTCAGAATAGTGTTGGGGCTCATGCGGGTTATTCAATTTAATATTACTTTAACTTTAGGGGATTTGAATAATATTGCTTATTTTGGTTGAGTTTTATTCCAAGTTTAGGATTTTAAATAAAATTTTGATAGCATTTCGATAGCCTCTTAGTGTAGTCCCTGTATATGGGGCTACAATAGGGGCTAGGCCATGCCCACCATGCCAAGAAAGACATGTATGGGTGGTGCAAACACCACGGTTGAATGGGTCATCCCACCATGCCAAGAAAGATATGTATAGATCTTTGAAACACCTATATATAACATATATTTTCTTGCCACTCCAAGAAATGCCTGTGCATGTACTTATATACTTGCAATGTCAATTGAAGCATCAATTTTATGTTTATAGTTTATTTTATATTGCGCTACTTAGGCCTCTTGTCGGTGTACAAGTTTGACAAGATTTCGATCTAGCATCGCCCGTGCCGCTATCATCGCTCACCATGCTAAGAAAGACATATATGGGTGGTGTAAACACTACGATCGAATGCACCATCTCACAATGCCAAGAAAAGCATGTATGCGTATCTAAAGAACCTGCATAAAACACAGATTTTCCCGTCACACCAAGAAAGACGTGTATGAGTATTTAATCTAGCAAGTAGGCTAAATTCTAAATGTCCCATTTTTTATTGTTTCTTGGCATTCTGGATTCTGACGAAATTTCGGCAGCATCTCCCATAGCCGAGGAATTTCTACCAAAACTAGTTTACCCACCCGCCTAAAAGACGTGCATGGTGGTATTTTGCAACACCTAGGAGTCTTCTAACTTACCCGCCTAAAGACATGCATAAGATATTCGACATCTCAGAACTCGATTTGCCACACTAAGAAAGACGGTAATGCAGTACTTATACACCAACAAGCAAGCAATTTTATACCTCTAGGAAAGGAACGACTGTGTAGGCTTAAACTGCTCGTCACGTGGGCCGGACGGATCGGTGATTTGTCACGCGTCGCCGCCGCCAGAGGGCTGAGCGGCGATGAGATGGTGGCGAGGAGAATGAGATTTTGGAGAAATTAGGTGGGTAGTGAGATGGGGAGTTGAGTTAGGGTTTTGAGATGGGAGTATTTATAATTATTATTTAATTATTTAATTAATAATTCAAATTTTTGCACCGATATTATTACATGCAATATATGTTGATCTTAGTTATTCGATATTCAACGTATGCAGCTTAATCTGAGCCATTTGGTTAAAGTCGTCGAATCGTCAATTTTAGTTCAAAAGATGCCACTTTCAATCGCGATATTCGTGAAACTCTAATTGAGCTCAAAAAATTTCATTTGATATTTTGACGTTCGATGCTAACTACATGATCATCAACGGAGGTCAGTGGGATGCAACTTCAACCATAAGTGCGTATGTACAATTTAATCTTCTTGATCGATCGATCGTCGAATTGTGCAATATATGCATTCTGATCAATTTTGATGTTTTCTACACAATGGAGAATTTAAGATCATATCGTTAATAAATATATGCATTTTAGCTTATTTGTGATTAATTCGAATTCATAATTTACTCGAATTTACACACATGAATTCAACAATGCTAAATACAATTTAACATAAAAAAGACATCATTATATTAATATTATCTATTTTGGATGAGGTTTGTGATGAATTAGATCCATTATAAACTTAATCTAGTTTTAAATATGGAATTAAATGAATCAATTTAATTAATTAAGAATCAATCCATTGCCGTTTAATGCAAGCCCAAAATTACTTTCTCACATAACTTACTAGAACCAATAGTTGAACTAGCAAACTAGTGAATCAAATGGTTTTTTATGAACCGCGTTGTTCTAATTTTAATCAATTTTTAGCTTTTCATTTTTGATCAAATGGAAAGAAATGAAAGATTTAGATTTAAAATAAAAAATAATTAAAATATTACGTCTTATAATTTTTATTTAGAATCGTATTAAAAAAATTCAAGTGAGAAGTGCCCTAATTAAAATATTCTATATATTGAATTGACAAAAATATCATTATTGTATTATTATTATATCATTTAAATTAAATTATAATAATTTTAATATTTATTACATAATCTAGTTCAACATTTGATTTAGCCCTAATTATCTTTGAATCTTAAATCTCTTATTCTTTAGATTCGATATTCCATCTGATTTTTGAATTATTACTCAAATAAATTACCCCCAACATATCCTATCTCTCATATTTTTCTCACCTTTCCACACTTCTGACTCGCATTGGCCAACCCTTGAATCATTTCTCCACTCACCATTTCAACCACCATTCCTCCCACTTGGTCGTTACACCTTTGGTCCTACCCATTAGTTACATTCAATCTTCTTATTTAAAAAAAAATAATGAGTTTTGACAATGCATGTATGTTTAACTTTTGACTTAGGTTAATACAAAATTACATTACGTTTTTATTTGAACTCAAATTTTGATTATATCAACAATAGATTTAAACTTGATTTAGGTCAACAATAAGACCCCAACTAAAAAAAAAAAAAATGTTTGCATGTAGATTTGGCAATATCACAATGGTCAAAGATGCGATGAGCACACATTATGAAGAGTGAATAGACTTGCCTTATTATTAATATGTTATTTGAGCATTCACTTAATTGAGTATGAATCTAGATGCATTTTAGCATTGAAAATTTTGTAAACTCAAACTTAAGATTATATAAACTTCAATTTTAATAAATTAAATTGAATTAAATGTCTCATGAAATGAATCAAAAATTATGAAAGTAATTTATTCGAAGTTCGAATATCTATTTATCAAGCATTGTAATAAAAATTTGTAGAATTTTAATTGAATGATCAAATAATCTCTAAATTTTTCATGCTTTTAATCAAATCAAGTGTCTGTATGAGTTGAATCTGAAGAGCATAATAATGCTCAACTCTAACATCACTAAGGTATGCAAATATTTAAAAACTATCTCTTTTTATTATTTATTATTATTATTATTATTATTATTACTATTATTATTATTATTATTATTATTATTATTTTTAATTAATTAATTAATTAATTAATTTTTGTTTTTATATTATTTTATTATTTATTATTTTTTTATTTTTTTTATTTGTTATTATTTATTTATTATTTATTATTATTTTATTTATTTTATTTTATTTTATTTCATTTATTTTTTTATTTTTTAAATTTTTTTTAAATTTTTTGTTTTTTGTTTTTTATTTTTATTTTTATTTTTATTTTTAATTTATTTTTATTATTTTTATTATTTTATTTTATAAATAGCTTTGATCTATCCAATAGAATACTTTAGATTTTAGTTATGTTTTTTGAGAATGACACTTTCAAAATTAATAAATAGACATCCAATGAGTATGCTAAAACTAAAGGGGTTTATTTTTAATTTAAGTATACTTTAAAACGTAATTAGTAATTTTAGTATTAATAAAAAAAATAGATATATGTATAGTCACTAAGTAGACTAGTGTCACCAAATCTAACGTGGCAAGGTAGATAATTATATCTAGTCATCCAATAAAACTAAGACAATTTTTTTTATTTCAATTGGGTTACACCAAGTCATTAAGCATATTCAAATTGTTAAGGTGAATTAATATTAGACATATTGAAGTCATTAAGGATATGTACAGTAAAGCTATTACATCAAGGATCGGCTTTAAGCCCATATCTTTTTGCTTTAGATATGGATGTTCTTACTAGGCATTTATAGGAAGACTATTGAGGATCGACAATTTTTTATAGATCGTTGATGTAAATGACTTGAATATTAAGCATATTCAAGTCATTTACATCTAAGATCGTCAATTTTTTTACCTTAGTGTATGCTTTTTGCTAATGTCATTCTTCTTGTTGATAAGACTATTGAGTGAGTCCAAGAGAAGCTTAAATTATGGAGGTCAACCTTAGAGTCTAAAGGTTTTCGTTTAAGTAGATCTAAAACTAAATATATGGAGTGTAATTTTAGTTGTAGAAGTTATAGTATTAGTGTTGTGACATTAGGTGAACATGTCATTAAAAGAGATTTAGATATTTAATCTTTATTGTTCAAAATAATAGTGAAATAGTAGTAAAAGAGAAAAGAGAAAATAACTTATATTCAAACACATAGAAGATTACCAAAATATGCAATACAATAAAGGTCCAAGATATATACAAAGAAATGGAATATCTACTATAGCACAATCCAAAAAGAAAAATAAAATATATATGAACCAATATAGACAGCGACATGCCACACTATCCTAGCTAACGCCCATCGTCATGTGGAATCGCACACCCCAGTGTATACCGCAAGGGCACGCGTGGTGGATGATCACATAGATGATGGTGGCCCTCCAATGCAACATCTTCAAAAGTCTCAGGGATAGTCTGTGATGGGAAGAAAGATATAACTCATAGTGGTATGTAGAAGGACTTAGATCAGCATATATAGATGGTCCTACGCCCCAGCCATGTTATGGGACATCCTCTGTAGGCTCTGATCCATAATGTGGGTCACCGATATGTACCCGCAATCTCAAGTCTTTACATAACACCTCGTACCTATCTACAGCTCCCTGTAACTCGTGCTCATCTGTACGATCGAAGTACGACTGAAAGATGTCCTGAGTGGCCAAGATGTGCTCTAACTGCATGAAAAAATAGAGTTTGAAATTAGCCTCAAGTAGGTATGTAACATATTGAATTTAATAGAATACTTATGTTAATACTTATATATATGCGCTCTACAGGTGCTCTGGGATATTAAATAGTGGGAAGATCTGTCGGTGCGACTAGTAAATAGAGTGAAGCCCAAGATCTAAACCAACACATGTACTGATTGATAACCGTTAGCCTGTCCTCATCTTCATCAAAGCCCTAGACTATGTAATCCCTCCGCCTCTCGCAAACGACAATGTGCACCTAATGGTAATCAGCCCAGTCTACATCTGCTTTACCTCCACCATCTACCCATTTGAAAGTAGGGTCTACTGGTGTCACATCAACTCTGGGTATGAGTCCAAACTGTCTCAACACTTGATCAGGTAAGTGCCACTCCACCCTCTTCCAGCTGATGAGCAGGCCTCATGCCAACCACATATCGGAGCCTGCTGATCATGTACCTAACAGGTGTTGTGTGATCTGCTCAGTGTATGGCTCTCAAATCACATGCACATATTAAAAATTATATTAAATTAGTATACAAATTATAGAAATTAGAATGAATAAGTACTCTATAAGTCATACCTATATATGTAACAAACCATCTAGCTCATTCCTATATAATATCATGCTCGCCATTGGCATCTGGTGAACATATGAGTCGTTCCACCTATGCACACAACATATTATAAACAAATATATAAGCAAAAAATAGAAATTAAAATATACCTCAATCCAATGCTGAGCCCATCGAGATCACTCGGATATGGCACATGCAGGGTCAGCCTCCCCACATGAAGATGCTCTCAAGACCATATCTACAAAAGTGTGTAGCAGCCATATATTGGCCTGGGCCTAATTAGACTCGTAACTCCCTGCAGTGTGTGAAGCTCCTCCTATAGATAGTGTATCAATGCATATAGGTCCTCAGTGGAAGATCGCAGATGAACCTCAATCAGGTGGTAGGGAAGTACCTAATAAGAAATAAAATATAGGCACGTAGATGCCTGCTGAACTCCATGACACTTAGATGGGAATAAGACTCTCTATAGAAAGACCACCTAAGCCACCTCAGTGGCATGCACGTCTGCGCCTGTGTTTGACTCATCCTGAAGGTCGATGTTATGTGATCGATCATACACCACATCTAGTAGGGATGTCAACCCAACAACTCATCGCGAGCTGCACGCCACCTCTTTCCCTCACCAATCATAATTGAGCCAATAATAGGTGGCCCATCAACGCATAAACCCAGAATCATCGCCACGTCCTGAAGCGTCACTGTCATCTCACCAACGGCAAGATGGAAGGTATTGGTTTGTGGAGTCCATCTCTCAATTAGAGCAGTAAGCAAATGATGATCCAAAAGAATGAAATGGAGGTGAGTTGCTCTAAAGGTATTTAACTAAATCGACATGTTATGCAAAAAAATCATCTAAGGTGACTTGATCTAAAGGTCAGTGGCTTTAATCTTATAGGCCAACTGCAATGACTCAAATTCTACTAATATCATCCCAAACTATCTCACAATCATTTTTAATAATATACCTGACATATATTGAATGTTAAAGACTGTATTATCACTCAAAATTATAAATCGAATCCCTTATCCACAACTCGAAGCCCTAAAATAAAATCCTAAACCAAATTCCCCTAATACACACAATCTAATTAATTATAAATGAGAAAAATTAGGGATTTACCCTGTGTTTACAAAGAATAATGGTAATGTGTGCTAAGAACTATAGAATATGCTGCAGAAAACTTCTAAAAGGAATAGAGCCATCGTAATCATCGCTGAAAGCCAATGTTGGGTTCCAAGGGCTGTCAGATGGAGAGGAAAGACGTAACGAGATGATGTGGTCGCCGGGCAACAAATCATCGACCGTCAATATGCAGCCGGAGAATTATTCCGGAGCAAGACAAAGCCGCTAGAATCAGAGAGGAAGGCGCTCATGCTCGGAAGGGAGAAGCGGGTCGGTGGCTCGCGGGGAGAGCTCGGATCCTAGAAGGGAGGTCAGCTTGCGAATGGGGCCGATTAGTTGATCGACCCTATTTGTGCTGAGTACCACCGAGTGACTAGCTTACCACTACACGCTTGCCACATTAGATTTGACGTGACACACTAGTCACCCACTTAGTGAGCGACTATACCTATATCTAATTTTTTTTAAGATACTTAAATTACTAATTACATTTTAAACCATACTTATTTTAAAAAAATTGCCAAACTAAAGAGATGGAGATAAGAGGTCAAAAGAAATCTTGAATTTTACTTTGGCATTGAAATTTGACCAATGCCCAAATGCTACCATTAGACTATCACAACCTGACTATTACCATTAGTCTACCATCTCAAGAAATCACTAGTGGATAATAATCTAATGAACACCATTAGACTATTATTGCCTAACCAACTCCTTCGAACTATTGCCCCACCTCATCCATCATATTGCCACTAGACCACTGTTGACCTCATTTTTGGAAGGAGCTCTCAACCCCTCCATCCTAGACATAGGACTTCTCTTAGACTTTATAAGTTCCTTAGTCTTAAGACACATCTAGTGATTAGGTGGACACTCAACCTAGCCCTAGAGACTTAGAAGAGTTAGCCATAGGAATAGATCATGCCTTAGGGGTGTTAGGAAAATTCACCTACCCTATAGCCTGAACAAAATCCTCACTTCCTTCTTTCAAGACAAACTCCAAACTCATATCAACTTCAACTCCAAATAAAACCTTGAATAAATTTCAATGGATTTTTTTAAATCATGAATCAATTCCAAATAATCAAAATCCATGATTGAAATCCAAATTTAAATTCAAAAAATCTTTCATAAGCCCTTTGATCCTATCTTATGGACTTAGCTCAAATCAAATCCAAACCAATTAAAATTCAAGAATTTTCTCATAAACCATTTATATTATCATTTATATTCATAAATATAAATGAAATATAAATTCAAATATCTAAAACCAAATTCAAAACTCAAACTCACATTCAACCAAAATCTAACCTAAGCCTTTCAAGTCAAAATCTTGAACTTAGCCAAATCAATTTGAAATCAAGCCAAACCTTTAATTTTTCTTCATGATTCAATCAATCCTATAACCATGAATCCAAATATAAACATAAACTCCAATCATTAAACTAGAACTAAATTCAAAAATCAAATCCAAGTCAAACTCATGTTCACCCTTTTGAACTTGAAATTATCAAATGAATCAAAACACATTTAACTTTAAATCACTTGCAAATAGATTTATATTTCAATCATAAGTCCATATGTGAGTTCAACCTAACTTGAATCAAGCCTTGATCAAGCCAACTAAACCTAATTGGCTCACTTGACCCAAAGTGTCCAATTTGACCTACATGAATCAAAATTCAATTCAATCCAAATTAAATTCAAATTAAACCAAATTAATTGAAACAAATGGAATCAATATACTGAAAATAGTCATTTGAACTTATCCCAATTCTTTGTTTGACCTAATTTGACCAAATGGTCAACCTAACCCATTTTGACCTGATTTGACCCAAATGAGTCGAATTAGCCAAAATTAAACCAAATGAACTTCAAATGATATGAAATTTGGTCCAACTTACTTTTGACTCATTTCAAATCCAAATCAAATTCAATACCAAATGATCACTTTTCTTGGTTCAAGGGCATCCCATGAGAAAAGACATACTTTCCCAAGTGGTCATTTCTCTTCTTGGCCATTTGACACTCATCCATTGGTCCACATAGGCACCAAGGACACTAATTTTTTGACCCAAGGAGTGATTGGGGCAGCCATGACTTATGGAGAGGTGAAATCGCATCACCTCTCTCATTGGAACATTTGGCATGAAGGACACTCACCTCCCCTTGGCTAGGACACCCATTTGTCCTTCATGACAAATACTTTCCATGCCTTAGCCAACCATAGGGAGCCACATATGATGATTCTCTTCCATGCCCAACCACCCCAAGCCAAATGACACGAGTTTGGAGCCAAAATTTTTTAAAACAAAAGGTTCATTTTCGTTCACTTTTGATCCCAAGGCTTTAGAGGCTGAAGAAAACCCTCATTCATCTTATTCTCCTCCTCCTAGAGCTCCCAAAGCCATTGGTAATCACCCCCACTTCATTTTGGAGAGAAATACTTCAAAACTAAGTGGATTTCGGGGAAGATACGATGATCACCGAATGAAACTTCATTTCGAGATGAATGAAGATCCAAGCTCATTCCAAGGCCTCTTCCCTCACTCAACAACATGCTCGAGTCATCACCATCGTCGAAAATCATCCCGGTGAGGTAACCTTCAAAAAATGTAGTCGGCCTTAGGATCCTTCATTTTGATAATTTTTGTGTGATTTTTAGGAATCTATCCTAGATAATCCCACATTTTTTGCTTTAAATCATCCCAATTAGAAAATAAAATTTTTATGGTGCAAATCGACGTAAAAATGAGCCCATTTGGATAAGTTTTCACTTAGAATCTCTCATTTTTTCAAGAAATAGCTTATTTTTACTGTTCACTTAGAATCCCTCAGATCATGCGATCTGGATCGTCCAATCACACAGTTCGCGTGATCGGAGGGGTTATATCACGCACCGATCACATGATCCTGGCCTCTGGATTACGTGATCTGATATGGACCATCCGATCTACAATCGTATGGTCCAGAGTGAACTGTGGGTCGCTCTCGCTGTGTTGACCAGTCTTTCTCGCCGTAAGGCTAGCGCGGCACGGTGCACCAATTGCATGGCGTCGCATGGCCCATGTGTGCCACATGGCACCGCCCATCCAATCATGTGGCGCCACGTGGCATGCTTTGCCATGTTAGCGATGCGTGACGCGCTAACTATGTTAAATACAAAAAATTCGATTTTATGATTTAAGAAATTATTTTAAATCACCTGAAACTTCAAAAATTCATAAAAAATAACATACTTAACCAAAAAGTGCAAACAGGGGCACGTTGGATTTGTCTTTCTAAGAGGAATTCAACAAATCTAAAATCCCCAAATTTCACTGAAGATATTGAGCTTAATTTTAGTTTTAATAAAAATTAAATTTCTTTAATTAAACCAAAAATACATGTTAGATTAAGTTAAATTTTTTAGAGATTAAAATTGATGTTAAAATACACATACCATAAAAATTTTAAGTTAAAATGACCTTTGGATCAAAAGATATTGAATTTTGAGTGTCAAATGATTTATTTTAATAAAATAAATTAACATAATTCATAAAAATCACTTAAATCAATTGAAACTTCCTAAATTCATAACTAATTGTAGAAAAATCCAAAAAATACAAACTCAAGTTTATTTTAAAGATAATTCAGAGGAGAATCCAATAAAATTATTTCTAATTGAATTTAAATAGTAAATTTTCCTTAATTAGGGTTTATTTGAAAACTTAATAACCCTAATTACTCTCTAATGACTTCATTTATTAATTCAAAATTTCTCATGCATGTTTAATGGGATGACTTGTGCCTCCCCTATTTTCTTGAAATTTATTAATGAGTTAATCAGGGATATTAATTAATGAACCCCTAATCACTCTCTTAATATAATTAAGCTTAATTAAGCATGTGAACAATAGTTTAATTTCTTGATTAAGTTTATTTAAGTGATTGGGGGGTTTATGGAATGATTTTGAGATATTTTCTTAAGCTATTCCCTAAACCTCTTTTCTTTCTGAAATCCAAATCTAATTAAGGGTTAATCGATGATCTACTTAATTAATCAAATCAAATTCTCAAAACCAAAATTAATCCATAAACTTAATCAATCCTTCTTGGGTAGATGCTTAGGTGTTCAATAACCTAAGTAACTTAAGGAAATCATACCTAACCCATATGTCTGGGAAGGGTTATGAAAGTACTTAAAGTAAACCCTTTAGCTTAATTAATCATTAATTGTGAGCCAATTGGAATAGGTACCTTTCTTTCCTAAGATGCATTGCTGATTTAAATTCTTTGATTTTATGTCATACATTGACTCATAATTATTTGATTAAATATGTTAAAGTGGTATAGGTAAGGGGTAATTAATGAACTTAATCTACACATTAACCTAACAAAAGCATAAAATTAATCTAATCACCTAAAAATTAAACTAAAATAATACACACATGTGGGAATGTGTAAGGACCAACAAACCTTCTCACACTTTCCTAATTCAAATCAAACTCAAAATAAAATGAAAGTCTCTTTAAACAACTTTTGATTCTCTTTAAATGATCTTACTTCATAAGATTGTCTTTAAGAATTAATTAGAGTGAATGAAATTACATGTTTACATCACTTTATTTCTTTCTCGATGCTAAATGTGTATGTCATATGAGTTTCATACATTCATGCTTTTCAAAATTCAAATTCAAAATGAAATATTTTCTTTATGTCAAATTGCATATATTGGCTGAAGTAACAATATGAGTGGCTATTATCACTATTAAATTCAAAACTATTTTCAAAATCTATAAATCAAATACCTAAAACTGAAAGTGTGCTACTTATAATTATTTATAAGCTTACATGTGGATATAAATATGAAGATGTGCATAGTGTACTTTTCCTTCTCTTTTCTTTTAGCATAGTTTTGAACAGGATTTGACAAAGTATATGGTTCATTTGAAAATAACATAACACTTGCCTAAATCCATTCCTATTCATTCCTATGCTATTGCTTAAAGAAGGACATCCACACCTACGCATATAAATTGTATAAACAAATCAAACAAACAAATACAAACATTTGCATCTTTCTTTTCCATTCATTTTTTTTATATACATGCTTGTATTTAAGGAAAGTGGTATATTTGTCTGGACAGTCCCGGGATTGCGAGGCTTTAAGTAGCCCTAAGTAGGTCTTGTACCTTACACCCCTAGTTAACAATGGCATCGTACTAACTTATGTCTTTTATATTTGTAAATGTGCATACGAAAAATGGATAAAAAAATCACTCTCTTCTACTTAACAAAATCATGCATACATGAAACATCCCAAATTTCCTTAAGCAACCTCTCTTAGCATTCATTATTAAGGTGTGCTAAATACTTGCATCACATGTATAGATATGCTAAGGATTCATTCATGTGCATGATATACATGTGGGAAAGAAATAAAATATTGTGTATTTTGTGATAGTAATTCACTTTATTTAATCTTAAAATATCTTTCTTTTTGAATAGGTTCATTTAGAGAAAATCTAAACTTAGGATTAATTAAAATGCATAATAAAACATTCATTAAACAAAAATCATTAATGAATCTACCTTAGAAATCACTTAAGGTAGGGAGGAAAGAGAAATTCTCTTCTCTTTTCCTCTCTTTACAACCTTTAATAATTAAGTAGGTTCATTCAAAATAAATCAAATCATCAAATAAAATTAACCCATATCAACTAAACAACTTAAGTGAGACCACCCTTTTAAGTTGAACCATTTCACACTTAAAATATCTAAACTTTGAAGCCTAGCTAATCATACCACACAAACTTAACATGTTGGGAAAGATCTACAACAATGAAAGCATGTAAACAAACTCACTTTACTTAAATCCTAAAGACATTCTTAAAGAATAAGAAAAATTTAGAATAAATCAAAGTGAATTTCAAAATGATCTTTGTTTGGTTTGGAGTTTGATTTAACTTTGAAAAGGTAGATGAGTTTGCTGTTCTTAACCCATTCTCACATGTATTTTGTATTTTTGTTTAATTTTCAAATAATTAAATCCATTTTTAAGCATTGATTAGGTTAAGGTATGAATTAAGTGGCTTAATTAACCCTTACCTACACCACCTTAGGAAAGTTAACTAAGTAATTATGAGCCAATGAGATGACATAAAACTCACAAGGTATTTAAATTTGCAATCAACCTAATAATAAAAGGCCCAATGAAATTTGGCTCACAATTAAAAGTTAATTAAGCTAAGGGTTTTAGCTTAAGTACTTTTAAAACACCCTTCATACTTATGAAAGGCATTTTAATTTTCTTAATTATACTGTGCTATTAAACACCTAAGCATCTACCCAAGGTAGATTAATTAAGTTATGGAACTTTTTAGAATTTTTGAAAATTATTTAAATGAGTGATTAATGAGTTAACCCTTAATTAAGAGGGGATTAAGGAGAGAAAAGGGGGTTTAGAGAATAGCATAGGGGAAATGCCCCAAAATTATTTCATAAAACCTCTACTCACTAGATCTTACCTTAATCAAACTTAATCAAAGGGTAAATCCACTAATCATATCTTAATTACCCTTAATTACATGAAAGGGGTAATTAAGGAATGAAATAGTAATTTCCCCAATTTAGGCCTCAATAAATCTCAAAAAAATTAGGGGAGGTAGAGGTCATCCCTTAAAATGAACTCTAAAAATTTGAGATCAATTGGTGACTTAATTAGAGAATAATTAGCTAATTAAAATTCTTAAAGAAACCCAAATTCAAAGAAGAGAAGAATTTAAAATCTATTGAAAATATTTTTTTAAATATTCTAGATGAAATTATCTATCCATAGAATTTTTTCTTTTATTTTTTGATTTTTTTATGAAGAATTATGATTTTTAGAAGATTTTTTGAATTAATTAAGAATTAATTAAAATCTCTAACTAATCCCTGCTTCATACCGGGCGTCAGCGAACATCGCGCTTTACACACAACGTGCTACGAGCCACCCACTTAAATGTCATATCAAGAAGGCGGCTGGCGGTGCACGCACTAATATCCTTAGCTGTTTGATCAAAGATCGGATGACTGAGGATACACCCGCGATTTATAAAATGGATAACAAATGTATAAATGTGGGAATAATCTTGGCCGTTCATCCAAACGGTGCGGATGGATGGCCAGAGATTCATCCCTGCCAAAGCTCAAGAAGAATGAGATCAGTCCACCTTCTAGGCTCGATCCGAGCTCGATTGAGCTCAAATTAGGATAAAATTTAGCCCACACCTTCATCATGCAATTACCAATAAATCTAATGGCTAAAATCCTATGAGATTAAAGTTCACTTCACAAAGGACCAACACCTATGAGAATTAAGCTCGAAAAATCACTAACCTCACCGGAGGTGATCAACGACACTCGATTCCCTTGGAGGAGCTTCATGGTTGAGACGAAGCTTTACTAAAGTTTTGAGCACTTGAGGTTGAGTGTAGAGCTCTATGGACCAACTCCTCTTCAATCCCTTTGCAGCTTTGATTGAATTGAGCTCTTCCTTACCTCTAGAATTTCAGAGAAAGCTTGGGCTAATTTGACTTAGCTCCTAGATCAAGTGTGCAAGAGGAATTCGAAGGAGATTAAGTGTAGAGAAAATAACTATTGGATGAGCTCCCCTATTTTGTGCAAAATCGAGAAATGCAAGATTCAAATCCTCTCTAGGGACCTTGGGAAAGCTCTCTGATGATTGCTAACTCTCTCTAGGCCTCAATAATGTATGAGTGAAGTGAGATTTCAGTGAATTAGGGGGAATATATCTCCCCCTATGACAATCGGATGGCCACCCATTAGTTGCTATTTTGATCCACTGACC
>CM038225.1:98093205-98251987 GCA_021442155.1 Cymbidium sinense
ATGTGTTCATAACACTTTCTTCTTTGCACAATTTGTTGATTATGGGGCTTACACCTTAGATGCCTTGAGGCTTACACCTCATCTCATAAATGAAAAATATCTCAATACTTGATTGCACAATTTTAAAGTTTAGGTTGGATATGAGCATGCTTTTAAGACAAATCTCTTTTAATTTGATTTTTTTGAAGACTTGTTAATAAATTATCTTATGTGGTTATTAACAGTATGTATAATAGATCATTGATTAGTATTACAAGTAGTTAAAGAGTTATCTAAAATTTTTTAATTGTTGTATGTTTACGTTAAAAATCAATATTGAGTCTATAGCTTTTTTAGTATTATTTATGGAGATGCTTATAATGCATATTTAGAGCGAGATGCCTTGGTGTATTTTTTTTGTTATTGATGATATAGTTTTAATAAGTGAACTATTGCATGGCATATGTGAATATTGAAATACGAGGAAGGAACAAACAAAATTTAATAAGTGAGCTATTGCATGGACTAGCAAAATTTAATTTTAGATTCATTTCATTAGTTTTGGCATTTTTTTATTACTGTTCGCTGATCAAAAATCAACCTTCAATCTTTCTTATCCTGGCTTGGAACCAGCAATGTCAATTTTGAATCTGTGTAACTTATCAAAAAATTTATCATGTAACTTGCACTTTCTTCCAGATTTAGCATCTATTGTCTAAAGCACCAAATTGAAGTACCCTTCTATATCATGTTCTCTTAAGTGGTTGTAAATTTGCTCAGTTGGTACATCATACAATTGTTGTTAGTATTAGTGAAGTCCATTATGTGCATGGAATTCAAGAAAGCTAACAAGCAGAACTTATTTAACACAAGTCACGTTATCATGGTTGAGCAGAATTCCTAGAAGTTCAATGAAAATGATATTAAATTTTTTTATATGCATGTCTTATTAACACAATTAGGTTCTCAATCAATGAATTGCTGTGAGGTAGGAACAAGAAATGAGGTAGAAATATCATACAATACAAATGTCTTGAACAACCTTTAAAATACATTAATGGCTTCATGGATTTTTTCTTGGATGTTGAATCAGCTTGCAAAAAGGATTTCCATCATGCTTCATTTATATGATTTTTCCTTGCATCACTAACTGAAAGGGTTTTCAATCTTTCTACTATAATGGCATGATGTATGGTTTCTAGTTTTTTTTTTGTTATCTTTAAAGTAGCAGTTTATAAATCGTCAGGTTGATGGACGCTTTCTTGAAGGTTGAAAATTCATGAATGAGTTTTAGTAGCTTGTGAGCTCTACATCTTGATGGTTGGATAAATTTATACAAGAAGTCAAGGATGAGGAAGTTCTTTTCTTTCAGATCTTCATCTAGTAGTGGAAATGACAACCTCCCTCCTGTAGACCTGAACAAGAGCAGGAAAAAGGTCAATTCAGGGGCTGCGAAGGAGCTCAATGCTAAAATTTCCACTCAGGAGAGGATTTATGATGGTTTTCAAACTCCAGAAGATTATGTTCTCAAGCCGCTAAATCAAAATTTGGAAAATGAGAGTTCATCTAATCCATATCTGCGAAGGAGCCTGTCTCTTACATCTGCAGCCATTTGCAGTCGTTTAAATGAGGGAAATTTAAGTTCTTCAAGTGATCAAAGCAAAATGACTTCCTGCCGGGATAATGATCAACATGTGGGCAAATATACTCTTCAGTGAGCACCATTATCCTCTAAATTTACATTATATTTGTTCATCTTTCTTTTTTTAGAACACGACCTTTTCCTACTTTTTTTTTGTTTTCACCCTTTAGCCATTGATGGATATGTAATATACCAGCTCTCCATGCAGGTATCATTGACGCATTACTTCATTTTTTTTAGTGTAAGAGCTGTTTTATTATAGTGGTATATGGGTGATTTTTTTCTCGTGTTGCATAATTTTCCATTGCCGAAGTTTGTATATGGCGATTTCTTTGGAATTTCTTTGTCAGTAAAGAAATCTTTTTTTTTGTTTGTGTTTTTTTTTTTTTTTTTTTTTTGTTTACTTGAAATCAGTAAAACGAACTCTTGCTTCTTCCATGCGCCAAATATTTCTAGTCAGGATTTTTTTTTCTCTTAAAATAGCCAGAATCCGTGCACTTGAACTTTTTTTCTTACAATGGATTCTTTACTCCCACAGCAGCCAAAACTCATTTACTCCAGATAGATATGCAAGAGCAGAAAGAGAGAATCTTCTTTTAAATGCTATTGAGAAACCAAGTTCTCCTAGTTCCTTTGGTGTTAATCAAAATTCATCAGACTGTAACTCAGCTTGCAGTTCTCCAATTCCTCTAAGATGTAGAACAACTCGTTCATCCCAGATTTCTCCTCAGAACAATATTCTCGACCTCTACATCGATGGAGAACATAAGGTTACCAAAGCAAAAAATGATTCTAAAAACTGTGCTTCTGAGACTGGAGAAGGCGCTAAACTTGTTGAAAATGATAAAAGTTCTATTATAGGAAGGCCACCAAGAGCATTGTCTACAGCACCAACATCACCTCTTTATAGTATAGAGAATCATCGATCATACTCATTTAGGGAGATCAGAGATAATTGTTATAATCTCTCTAATAGAGAATGGACAAGTGATGATCTCAGGCCTACATTCCAACAAGAATATTTGGAAAACAACATCAAGAGGAAATGCGAATCGCTTGAAAAATCCATTTCTGGCATTTGTGACTCTCAAATAAATGCACCAGCTGACTACATTTATGAGGACTCATCAGATGGGAACCCAGATGGTACAGCTCAAGGGTGCTCCTTTGATCTCAAACCACTCGATAAGAAGTTTAATGGTAATTTGTTGTATGAACCTTTTGACCTCCACAGGAAGGTTTTTTTATCAAGGAGAGGGTCCAAGGCCTCTGAGCAGGATGAGTTGGTAAACTCTAAGCTTCAAGAGCATGGCACCAATGAAGATTTGCTTAAAAAGTTGAAAGAGTTGGAGGAAAATTATGATTTGTTGACTGAAAAGGATCCCAAATCTGAGAAGCTTTATTATGGAAGTTTAAATGAAGCAGCATTTCTTCAAAACATAATGATGATCAAAGAAAATAGGAAATATTTGGCTACTGAACTCTCATATCAAATAAGGAGTCGACCTGTAGAGAGGCCTTTTGCAAATGAGCATTTGAAACAAGCAAAGTTGGAGCTAAATACCCGAACAAGGAGGCTGGAAAATGAAAAGAATGAACTGCAGTTGAGCTTAGAGAATGAGCTTGATTGAAGGTCAAATGATTGGTCATTAAAGCTTTCAAAGTTCCAGGTTGCGGAACAAAGGCTGCGTGATCGGGTAAGAGAACTTGCAGAGCAGAATGTATCGCTTCAAAGAGAAATTTCTTTATTTCAAGGGAGCGAAGTGGAGACCAGAAATACTGTTATAAATCTAGAGAGGCAGTTGAATGAGAGCAGAGCAAGCCAAGATGAGCTAACAGCAGAAAACCTCAGTCTTCGTCAAGCCTTGTTGGAACTGCAGGAATGCTGCAATGGGGCAGAGGAACAACGGGACCATGTTAAAATAAGGTTCAAGGAGATAGAAAAGGAGAACATGGAGTTGCAGAAGTTGGTCGGTAGATTACAAAGAACATGTAATGAGCAAGATAAAACAATCAGTGGCCTTAGACAGAGTTATGGTAATGAAGATGAAAAGAAATTCTTGAGGGAGATACTGATACTGTCCAGCTACAGGCAGAAGAAAATAAGGTTGACTGGTGTAGAGCAAAAGCTTAGGAGGGAGCTGGAGTCTTGTAGACTTGAAGCGGAATCCCTGCGAAATGAGAATATATGTCTTCTGAACCGCTTGCAAGGAACTGAAAATAAATATGGCCTCTCCTTGGTAAGGCTTAATGTAGCTTCATGCATGGTTAGAATGCTTAAAATGCAGAGCTTGTCATTACTTGATGATAGTAGACACTTATGTGGTCAGTTGCTAGATTTTATCGCATGCAAGCGCACTGCAAATTGTGAAAATGCTAACAGTGATACTGATAAATATTGTGCTGTGGATCTGACTATTAAGTATCAGAATTTAACGAGAGCAATAGGAAGGTTTAGAAGAAGTTTGAAAATAGTTTCAACGTCACTGGAGGAAAAGAAAGCATCCAAGAATCAAAATGATATGTCAGAAGGCAGAAACTGATTCATCAAATCATCAGAGAGCCCACAGATCAGAGGTAGGGTATATATATATATATATATATATATTATTTAAGATAAGACAGGATATATATATTATTTAAGATATGATCATAATACCTATAATTTTATTATTCTTACTTTTCTCAATTTCAAATTAACCTTTCGATGATGCATCTTCACTTGCTTCTTTGGCTGTGCATAATTTGCCGCTACCAGTATTATGTTAGCTTTTAGTCTAACACTCGACTTTATGCCTATTCATTGCTGGTCAAATATTTAATTGTCAAATGTTAGATTTTCAAGCTGATTCTTTGGTCCAAATCTAGATCTATTGAGCAGTTTAGGTGTTGATAACCTATATTATTTCAACATTTTACCGACAGCTAAAGGGTTGGTTGGGATCAATTTATTATTTATTTTTATTTTATTTTGTTTATGTTTTGGTTTGAAGTAAAATATATTTGGAAATGATAATTATTTTTAAAAATACTTAAAAATAACTTTTAGGTATTTATTATGTTTTTAAAAATAAAAATAAAAATACTTAAAAAATATACTAAACAAATATGTTTTAAAAAATAACATAAAAACAAAAATAAAAACACAATAAAATATATCTAAAATTAGCCCTAAATAAATGTATTTCATTGTATTCTACCTTCTAGTGTTCGTCATGCAAAATTTGTCCCTTTCTGTTGTTAGGCTTGACATTTGCAATAATTTCTTCAGGATGACATGGAAGTTGAACTAAAAGGCCGAAGCTATACTAACTACACTATTAAGAGAGAAGATTTATTCCAGAGAACTGGAAATTGAGCAATTACACTCAGATTTGGCATCTTCAGTTAGGAGATGCGATCTGCTTAGCACTGATATCCAGAGGCTGAAGGATGAAGTCTCCTGCCTCAACCACAAGAAAAGGGAAATAGAGATCCAGGTGAAAAATAATTCTTGCATTAGTTGCAACTTAAAATGGCAATTATGATTTGATTTGGTTATATTTATACCCAGGGATTTGTGATTAAACTATTTAAGAGATTTGATATTACTAAATGTTAGACTGGAGTTGCGTTTATAAATAGATATCTCCTAGTAATTCAATAACTCGAACAATCTTAATCCTACTCTTGTTATTTTCAAATTTGCTCATCTTCTTCATAAATATAGGATAAGAATTATCTTTTAATGTACAAAACTAATGCTCATAATTAGTTCACTTTGCTACAGCCTGACCATTTACTCAGAATAAATTATAAAAATTGGTGATAAATACAGATGCTGAAGAAAGATGAAAATATCCAGCTGCTGCAGCAAGATTTTCAAGAATCCACAAGAGACTTGACTGCTACAAGGAGCAGGTTGAAAAATGTGTCAGAGGAGAGGGATCACATCTGGGAGGAGATGAAGCAGCTGAGGGAGAAGAACATGATCATGGATGCGGAGCTCAAATGTCTCCACAAGAAGATTGAACTGCTTGATGAAGATGTGCTCTATAAAGAAGGACAAATTTCCATTTTGAAGGACAGTCTGGGAACAAGGCTTTTGACATCATCTGCAGTCCTGACACTATGAAGGAATTTGATATGCAATAAGCAGGGTAGGAATCTGAATTTTCATATTTTTTTAATAGCTTTTGATGCATTTAGTTGGAATGTTTCTTTGCAAATAAAACCCTTTAAGATTAAATATTAGAGGCATTTACATACATAGCACACAATTCTTATGTATTTGACACCTTAACTTTAATATTTACATATATTGTACTTAAATCATTAATATTACATCAAAAAATTTACCGTCATTAACTATTTCAAAGCGAAATATATCTTTTCATGCATATGAAAAATGTTATGTTTGTATATATCAAATTTTATGTATTAGATATGTAAATACTAAGAATTGTGAACTATGTACGTAAATCTTCCTAAATATTAACAATTTGCTTTGGTACATACAGCCTAATTATGAGAAAGTTAGTTCAGGATACTATGATCAATTTTTGTGGTAAGAATGAGTCTCGAAGTTATTTGATTTACTTTAAGATGACTATAATATAAAATTTAGTTGATTTTCTTATGCATTGCACTAATATCAAAATAATTTCATAGCTTTGAAATCCAGCATGATAAAAACTTTAGTCATGTTATTCCAAATGTAATTTTCCCTCTTTTTCTAATTAGTTATTCTTTGATACAATCTAAAATTTTCTTTTCATCTAATTTTTTGCAGGCTGCAAGTATCAGGTTTAGGTATTCTGCTACTCTCACTGTGCGTTGCCTTGAATCCCACCAATGGATGAAGAAGCGATTGAGCTATTAGTCATTCTTTCACCGGCTGTTTACAGTCTCTTACACCATTTTGTGTGGTCATTGGTAGATATATTGGAGTCTTTTTGTATTTTCTTTTTTCTTTTTCCTTTTGTTCTAAAGATGGTATAATTTCTTCATGAACTGATCCAACAGTATAAATCATGAAATCCCATTTTATTGATTGCTTGATGCTAGGAATTAAATTTTAAAAAATAATAAAGTATATTGAATTTGTAATTTAGTTGAATGCCTTTTATTCTCACTTAAATAGAGTGAGAATAAAATCATCGTTTTTTTTAAAATCTGGCTTTAAACTTATGGATTATATGATTGTTTGCAGATAGAATATATGATTTTTTTAAAAAATGATTTTATTTAGGGTATTGGAAAACTATGTTAGTTTCTAATTGTTTCTCACCAAATAATAAATTTAACAATTTTTTTATATAGCATATGGCATTTCTATTTATTTGATTTTGTGATCATTTTGCTTAAGAGTAAGCATATGGTCAAAACTCCATTACCTTGGGAAGGTGAAAGTGAGTTATTTAAAATATTGCATTAGGATTTTTTTGAGTATTACTAAATTATATGGCAGCAATATTCAAGAGTTCATGATAGCCTTGAAATGTATTAAAATTTATACACCAATGAGAATTTTATAGATGAATTTAATAGCTATAGTTAGAATAAGATTTGTTTTTCATGTAT
This sequence comes from Cymbidium sinense, assembly GCA_021442155.1. Lineage (NCBI taxonomy): Eukaryota > Viridiplantae > Streptophyta > Magnoliopsida > Asparagales > Orchidaceae > Cymbidium > Cymbidium sinense. The sequence goes on from CM038225.1 coordinate 98,100,389, forward strand.
TAAATTAAGTGTTGTAGATATGAGGATGCTCAGGTGGATGAGTGGCTTCACACTTAGAGATAAAATATAATTTATATATATATATATATATATATATATATATATATATATATATACACACACACCTGAAAAGGTTGAAATAGCTCCAGTGACAGATAAGATTCTAGAGAGTCAGGTTAGATGATTTATTCATATAGAATATCGATCATAAGATGACTCAGTTAGAAGAGTAGTTATATTAGATTTGGCTTAATATTAAGAAAGGCAGAGGTAGATTTAAGAAGACTTGATTAGGTGGTATAAAAATAATCATATTTCATTAGAATTAAATGAAAATTTGATACTTAATAAGATACAATAGAGAAAAATGATTCATTTAGTTGATCGGCAATTTTTTTAAATTGAGTATGGTTTGAATCTGAATTAGCTAATTAGGTATTAATAAAAAAAATTTAAGAATAGGTATAATTAGCGATTATTGGCCATACGTCGGTTCCAGGCGTGCATTGGCAGTCGCGATGAATTTAATTAACTGGCGGCTGGCTTCGAAGGGAGTCGTCGCCCTAATCTGGCGGTCCCATATTATTAGGGTGACGATCGATCGACCCTATCTCCTCTGTTTTTCGATTCGAAATCCCTTCCTCGCCAGAACTCGACCAAACTCCGACCGCCCACCGAGCACGGTCCTCCCCCCCTCTCGGAACTTCCCGGCCGCCGCCGGCGTAGGTCTGACCGCCTGCATTGCGCGTCTTGTCCAGGTATTCGATAGAAAATTTTTGTTTTCCCGACATTTGGATTCTTTCTTTCCCTGATTAATTGCTGCTACGTGATTTGTTGTTTTGTCCGGTTGGCTAATTGGTTGTCCTCTTTTAGTGGATGTGGGTTTATTTAGTCTTCTATTTAGAGCGGCATTCTATCACTATCTTCCAAAGTGGTCATCCTTCTCAAACTCCTAATCGGGCATTCATTTTCTTGGCCAGCTCATTAATTCAACTCTACTACCATTTATTTAAGAATTTTATAATTTTGATATAAGTTATGGTAAAATAATTTATTATTATTCATTCTTTTGTTGTGTTTTAAAATCTCTTATGAGAATAAAGACAAAGGAAGAGATATTTTATGATGCTCTTTCTATTTTAGAAGAGCCTTTGGAGAGAATTGATTGAATTATTTGTATTATTGCTCATAGTTGTAATGGTGGTTTGATCATGTATAGCACTTTGTTGTTTTAGAAGATGACTACTTTCGTGATCAATAGGTCAATGTGATCGCCGTGATCTTGAGCAGTGATGTGGTATATTCAACAATTCATACGAGAATAAAAACAGAAGGATCAATAGTCAAAGAAGATAATCATGGATCTACATAACTCATGGCATCTCGCATATCCCCTAGAAAGCCTTAATGACTCAACCCAAATCCCTAGGCTAGATCTACCATTATTATATTTTTGTAAGCCTAAACTTATGTGACACTAAAACAAAATAGAAAACCCACATTTCTAACCCTTCTCAAAAACATATAATTTATGGCTTTAGATTGATATATTTGGATCAAGAAGCAAACTCAAGCATAGGTTTGCTATATCACAATTAAACAATATATAACTCATTGCTATATGTACTTTTAAATCAAGTGTGAATTGCCACTATTGATATTTCTAAATGTGAATCTTAGTTTTATTATGTAAGTTCTTATGCTTCATAACAGAACTTTATGTTATTTAAAATTTATTTACAAAATTTCTTTTAATAAGTTAAATATAATTTAAATTGAGTGTCAAAATTAATCTATGCGAGATTCGATTATATAACTTACATAATAATTTTTAAATTATCATATAATAAATTAATTAATTGGCAGTCACATGAAAATTCATTTTCCAAAAAAAAAAAAAAAGAAACAAAAAAACTGATAAAATAAATAAATAACTTTCCATTTTCGTTTGGAGTGAAGATGACAAAATAAAACCAACAAATCATATAAGCGATTCCACTATTAACTTTTTGGGAAAGCAAATGAGAATCCATTATTAAACTTGCAAAGATATTGCAAACTCATATTTTGCTGAAACCCATTAGGAAAGAGCCCAAAAAGATTGTAAAGAGAAAAAAAAGAGAGGGCTTCTTGGTTGCCTTTCAACATTAATCTAGTGTTGTTCTCTTTCTGCTTTTGATTTATTTCATTAATATATGAAGTGCATCATTTCTTTTTTATGTATTTTCTTTCAAGTTAAGATTTTGCTTATAGAACTTATTTGGAAATCGACAGATGTGAAATTGGGTGCACACAAACTCAAAAAACTAATCTTCTACTTTTATTTTGCTGCTGATCCGTTATTTCTCTTAATTTGCAGTATGTAGCATTGATTGTAAACCATAATCTTCTACTTTTCTGACAGGTACGATGGCAGAGGACCACCGCCCGCCAGCTAGACGTCGGTGACATAGACATGCTAGGGAGGCCAGCCCAGCATTGGAGGCTACACCTGCTGAGGTTCATCCTAGTATTGCCTCCTCATGTGGCGGCATCGTCACCCGATCGTAAGTGAATTTTATTTTTAGAATGAGTTACGCTTACCTTTTATTTGGACGGTACTTAGATTTTTCTTTTTTGACCGTGCAGGCCGCATCACACTTGCTTATCTTTGAAGGAGTGACCCATTACATGCACGAGATTCATCCGTGGGCTAAAAGTGGGCGCCGTGTGAGTCATTACGTTTCATTCTAGATCATCATTTGCGACGCTTGGTTGAGAGATGGTCTCCCAGACCAATACCTTCCACCTCGTAGGTGAGATGACGTGGCAGCTCGAGCGTGGCGATGATCCCGGGACTACGGGTTGATGGGCCCACCTATCACGATTGTGATTGGCGAGGAGAAGAGATGGGACACAGCATGATTGCGTGATGATTTATTGGGGACGATACCCCTTCCAGCGTGATGTATCATGATCCATCGTCCCGAATCGATCGACGTTCGAGGATGGGTCAAGCACAGCAGACATGCATGCCCAGGTGGCTTAGGTGGACTTTCTCTACAGTCATCTGACGTCCCGGTACGAGGAGTTTTTCCATCACTTGCGTGCTTATATTTTATTTCGATTGGCGCTTCTTGCGCACGATACTTGGTTGAGGTCCACCTACGGTATTTACCACTCACGGAGGACCGGATTCCTTTAGCGATGTCTATAGGTGGAGCAATTTTAGCTCATCTATATAGGGAGGCAGCGAGTCTAGGCGCCAACATATGGTTTCCTACACCTCCTTGATTTGGGCTTGGGAGCATATTCATGTGGGTAGGCCGACTTTACATGTTCCATATCTGCGAGCTTCTTTGGTCTCGGCGTTGGTTTGAGGTTGTGTTGTTAATTACACTTTCAAATTATCTTTGCTTATATATATGTTTAAAGCGTATTACGTATGCGGATGGAATAGAAGTATGTTAGCCGACCAATGGCGAATGTTGCGATTAATGAAATGAGCTAGATGCTTGCGGCAAACACAGGTTGGATCTGCAGTTAAATATTTGTAATGTAGATTATGTTTTAACATAATTTTTAATGTATGTTCAGGTGATTTGGGAGCCATATAGTGAGCAGATCACAACACATCTATCAGATACATGCTCAATAGGCTCTCACATATGGTTAGCACGAGTCCCTCTTATCAGCTGGAAGAGGGTTGAGTGGCATTACAGAATAGAGTGATCTTTTGGCCTTATTCCCAGTAGATGTAGCCTGTTGACCTAGTTTCAAAATTCGATGGTGAGGTAAGCGGATCTTGATTGATTCGATCACACATTCTTTGGGAGAGGAGGAGTGCCTCGAGGGCCTAGATGAGGATGTGGCGGAAACGACTATCGGCCGGTACATGTCTTTAATTGGTCGGGCTTCTCGTATTTCTTGGCCCACGGATCCTCCGACCACTTCTACGAGCACCGTGGGCGTATTTATGTAAGTTCTGATATAAGTAAGTATTTAATATTTATGTAAGTGCTAATTTTACTTTCTATTTTTTGTGTAGGCGGAGCATATTGCAGCAACTCGGCACATATTTCAGCCATACTTCGGTGTTGTGGATGATCACCCCTTACAGGGATGTGTCGATAGGTATGGTATGCGAGACACGGATGGCATGTACATATTGGTGACATATATTACGGATCGGTTACTAGAGGTGTCACACCATGGCCGGAAGTCGGGCCATCTACTTTATCAGGGTCCTTATGTTGATCGGGTCCTTCAACATATCGACCTACATATGACTCGCGACCACTATATTCCATCCGCGGGATGATATGCGCGCCGAGGATCTTGCGGTAGAGGTCACCATCGATTCGCGTGATCGTCCATCCGTGCGACGGTACACACAGGAGTGGTGCTATTCCAGAACAGGAGGAAGGCAGTTGTCACACGGGATAGGGTTTAGGACAGTATAGTATATTTTTGTGTATGTACTATATTTTATTTTCTGTTGCATTACAAACTTCAGAGTCATGTACACGCTAACTTTGTTTTGAGGGAGAAGCGAAAAAGGTGCCCTTTTTTTCCAGCTTTTTGACTTGATATTGTGTTTTGTTTCATCGATTGATTTTGGTTAAATGTTGTGATACTTGATTCTTATGTTCTATTTCTTTTCTTTTTTTTTTGGTAACATATTAATCATAGCATAAGCAAATATATATATATATATATACACACACACATACACACATAATATAAGAATATTTCAAATAGTATAGCATTTATGCTGAGATCGATACAAATTAGAAGTATATGTAGGTAGACTAAGAAAAAGAATTATAAGGCAATATAAAATGAATTGTATTACCAGGCGTGCAGTCTTAAAACTATTAAGCAAAAAAAAAACCATATACTATATTTAAAACATACAAAACCTTGTATTAAACTTTGCAAGAAAAATAACCAACTTGAACATCAGACCAACCCTTGACAATTTTAAGAACGAAAGCTTAAGAATTGTGAAACGAAAACAATCAATCGATGAGGATAAGCAATGTCAAATGAGATAAAATCTACAACAAAAATCTGTTTAATAACACATTCAGCTATCAGATCAAAGAAATCTAACCACTTAAGGGCATCAATCCCCAAAAGAAATGCTAAAAGCCACATTAGCAGTTGAGCAGAATGCAATATCAAATCAAGCGGCAATAAGAAGTTATTTCTTCCACTCCTCCCTTATTAGCAACAAATTAGAAAACCGATTTCTCTATCCATCTATCAAAATCGAACCCAAAACATATTGGCCGACAAAAATAAAATATCTTAAAGATAAATAATGCTTCATAAATAAACTTTAATAATCAGTTACACGAAGCCGATTAGCTTGATTAGTGGTGGCTTAATATCAACTATAGCGGTGAGCTTCAGTAATAAGCAATTGGAAAATTTATGATGCTTGTAAATACACATGAACTCTAAACCTCTTGTTTAATCGGCAGCTATATCTATAATAAAAAATTTTATATATTTTTTTAAATTAGATGATTGAAGTGGAGAACTACATCTTTAAATATATAAATTTAAGATACTATACATATTTTTATTTCATATAAAAATAAAATATAAAATATAAATAATAAGAAAGTAATCCTAAACTACCTTTTATCAGTTTGGTGGGTATATCTGTAGAGCCATTTTGATTATAGGATTACCAACTATATTAGATCATTTGTTAGCTAATTTGGTGGGTATATCACGTAGAGCCATTTTGAGCAACCAAAGACTACAATGTCGAAAAGTATATACATCATTTTCATATGAAGTTAACCAATTCATTTTGAAATTTGACAAATAATAAAAAGTTCATTATGACATAACCAAATTTAACGTGTTCAAGACTCTTAAGTTTGTAATGATACAGATGAATAAAATATAGTACTGACACAAAATTATACTATCCTAAACCCTAACCGTGACAATGTCTTCCTCGTGCATCTTGGTGTGCAGGGGTGGGATCACTTGATGGTGGCCTAGAGCTATGTCACCGATCTACTTGAGCGGTGCCCTCGCCATCATTACTGTCGAAAAGAATAGCAAATATAATAGTGCTAATATTATAAAATCTAAGTAGATCAGTGCAACCTGAAAGAGGAAGATAAGCATTATCCTATTGGAAAATGTACCATCGACTGTTAATATTATGGGGGCACGATGACCTGTAGTGACCAGCTGTTTTGTATATGCTACAAGTTCTACTACTTGAACCTACATTTTCATCCATTGTGTTTCTGAATCTATTCGTACGTGGTCGGCCTGACCTTCTGTGAAAGTTAGGTGGCTGCAACGTGACTAATCCATGCTCTACACGATAGATGGCTATCGAGCGATGCGGTAGAGTATGAAATTCATTTATGTGTATGTGTCTGACTAGAGTGTAATCTTGTGACACACCGTTAGGTGGTTCAACCATCGAAATCCCAATCGCAATCATATGTGGCCATGGACAATGATATATGATCGTTCTACCACAATTACAATCACATAGGCCATTATCTAGTAAATCAACTCTGAATGATCGGCTGGACCTGTCAAAAATCTGCATCTCACGTGGGTTGATATTTACAAGTTCAGGGAAATTCCTAGCCTCCCTTTCAGTACGCTGTAATAGTATGGAGATCCTTTGAGTATAAATAGACAAGTTGACTTCCTCTTGCTGAGTAGCAGTGGATAATCATTTCATGAACAAGGCTACTAAGTTGTAATAAATAGCAGTGATTAAAGCCTGAATCGGTAAACCACGTGCCCATTTCAGGACACCATTAAAACACTCAGATGCATTCGTTGTCATTGTCCCATAACACATACCACCATCGTGCACAAGGGACCATTTCTGGTCACGCTCTGAAACCAATTATGCGCTTCTTCTTTAACATTTTTAATACTCAACATTAAGCGGTTGAATTGGCCGAATATCATCGTTATTTTTGTCATATACATCTTTTGGCATAGAAACTCAATATCGGCAATCCCCGGTCTGCGTGCGACCTTTTAAAATTTTCCGCAAATGGCGAAACAATTCCATGGGCCGGAAAAATCTCTTTGCATCCGTAATACCGGCATGTTTATCGGATATTATGCACAAATCCGCGTCTAGACACTACAACACATCATGCAAGCACAACAAGAACCACAACCCGAATCAACATTCTCTGATTCCATAATAGCAAAAGCTAGAGGAAACAACCCATTATTGCCATCGATTCTACGGTACATTAATAATGTACCCGATACTTGCCCAGAAAGTGCAGTCTAAGCTCAACAGTGCGGACAACTCCATCCCATTATTGAAGGTTGAAAAGCCCAAAAGTCTCGGAAATATTGCGTAGTGGTAGATTGAATTATGGGCGTACGGTAAAGTACTAAAGCGATTCCATATAGGCGAGTCTATGGGACTCTTCCCATTCGAATATTGCTTTTATTGTCTTCGCCTTGCATCTCGCTTTCATATCTGAAACTTTAACATTGAATTTGACTCCATTCTACTATAATCTCTCAGGCTTGGATCAATCGGTGCACGATCGCAGATTGATGAAGTCAGTATGAAATTTGAACTACTGCCGATGGGGATGCACTTCTTGCATTGACACATCTATGATTTTCACCAATTCTTGATATTCTCCAAGCACCCCTAATCATCTCTGTTGCTACAATGTAAGCACTTACAGGCCTTGGATTATCGTCTTTGTACACATACAATATGTAGTTCTTCTGGTTAGAGGTAACTGTTCGGAATTAAACATTATTTACTATGGACCACCCAACAATAGCAAATTACAAACTCCGTTTACTTGCAAAACACATACCTTCGACAAGGTCATTTGGAATTTCAATTTCATCTTTTAGGGCAGTTTTGTCGGATGGGCCGTCAAAGTAAACATCGTTGTCCCATTGCCTCGTAGTTTTACACATCCAGACATACTCGTTTGTGGACAACATATGACTCTCACTATCAATATTGTGAAATGAGTGATTTTTTAGATTATATGTCATATATTCAGTCAGTAGCTTCCAACCCATAAGCGGTCATCATCACTAATACCTTTCGGACTCACTACTTGAGCCCTTACTCATAGTCGATACTCATCTTATTTGCACTCGAGGCACATACGGTTCATCCGATGGTAGAACATCATCATACATAACTTATAAGTTGACTAATTATCATATTAATTATTACAAGTATAATCATATAAATTTTATGATATCTTGCACGGGAATCAACCCATCAAAAGTTGTATCCCCGAGGTGCTTGTGATGAAAACTGTGTGTTTAGCGGTATATCTCGACCTTACTCGGATCGGTGATGTGGATGCAATATTAACATCTTCACTTCATACAACACCAATATCGATGGGAAGCTTAGTCAGTGTAACTTCACAAGCGTCATCGTCGGATATTACGAGCCTAAATCGCTACCGGATAACACGGTTAGAGTGGCGTGTGTGGATCAATGTGCAAGCTTCTGTAATTCGTTGCTTCAATTCCAGTAAGGTCTTTGTGTGAACCTAGCGAATGATTTCGACCTCCCATAACTTGGTGAATTGCTCATCGATACTGGGTTAAGCCTCCATAGAAAAGAATCGTGAAACAAATTCTCTATTCATTCTTGCAAAACAAGTTATATGAATAATGAAATTTATAAGCAAACACCTAATTAATACTACTTTTTGGCAACACTAAATTGATAAATAAAGTGATTTCTTGTGTGTTTGAAGAATAGCAGGATGTAAAAATGTAGAATCATGAGAATTTTCCTCAAATGAAATGGGCTGAAGAATCTCGAAAGCTAAAGTTGACTTCAATGGTGGTAATTAAGAAAGGAAATAATTTAAGCGTCATTTGTCGGGGCGTTTTCGAATACGGACAAGGCAGCGCAATGCATGCGGTCGGACTCTGCCGTGGCCGGAAGTTCGAGATGGGGGAGGGCAGGCTCTGGCGGTCGGAGTTTGGTCGAGTTCTTCGAAGCGAAGGGATTTGGGCGAATCGAGCAAAACAGGAGATAGTCGGGGTCAATCGGCCCTAATAATATGTGGGACCGATCCTTGATTTGGCGGCTCCCATTCTGGCGTCGCCCTTAATGAGCTATCTAAGTCGCCCACTAATTGGCGTATCCTATTCTTAAAATTTTTTTATTAATACTTATTAGCTAATTGATTCTAACCATACTCAATTTAAAAAATTGTCTTAGCCGTCGGCTTCGGTTATTGAGTTCTGGCGAAGGAAAGGATTTACATCGAGCAAAGCAGAGATAGGGCGATTCGTCGATAAAAATATGTCGCCATCTTGATTAGTGGCGTGCTCCCATATATCTGAAAGCTCATACTAATAGGCTGACTTGATATCTGGTGCACTAATTGAGCGACTATACCTATTCTTAAAATTTTTTTTATTAATACTTAATTAGCTAATTCAGATTCTAATCATACTCAATTTAAAAAATTTGTCTTAGCTGATCCCATATAGTGAGATAAAAGCTTGTTCTTGTGGTTGTAAGAGACTATTTTATTTTTATTTTTTTGATTTTTTTCTCGATAAAATTCAAGTATTTTGTATATATTGCAAGAAGAATGAGTTGAGTGCCTACTGGCTGCAAACTCTTTTAAAAAAAATGCTGTAAATATTTTCTTAGTCAGTAGTATACTTAACAATATATTTACCCTTTGAAATCTTTAATAGAAATTAATCAAAAGAGATTTTTATTTTTTTATTTAAAAAAAGAGAGCAGTTGAAATAAAAATAGTTAAAGAGTGCTGTGAATTCAACTATTTGCAGTTCGGCATAAAATTCAACACAAATTTATTATCTTGAGGCAGTCAAGAATTGAACTAAAATTTTAAAATAATTTTGAGATTTGTCGATGATTTCATTGAATAAAAAAATTTTTTTTTACATAAATATAAATAAGCTCAAATAAGTCAAATGAAACAGTTTAACAGTTTAATTTAAGTGAGCTTTATATCATATTCCTTCTCTACATCACTTAATAAGTTCCAACTACTCATCTCAAGCTAAGATTAGAGTTATTTAGTTAGTTTTTAGATCAAAAAGAGGTGTGAGCTTTAGGGTGGGTTTAAAACAATTTTCTTACAGTTTTATTTTTTTAAAAAACAGTCAGAAGCAAGACAGTTTTTTTTGGCTATCAATTTTAGTTGCTTTTAAAGGTTTAGTGAAAAAAATTGTTTTAAGAAACATTATTAGAGTGTGGTATATCAAGTGATTTTTGAATTTTTTTTTATATATATATATATATATATATATATATATATATATATTTATTTATTTATAATATGATAATTTTTTAAAAATTACTTCTACACAACAGTTTTATAACCAACTTCTCAAAACTGCAGCTACTAAAAAAGAGGATATTTAGTTGGAATTTGTTGGTTTGATTTTATAAATCTTATTTATTTGGTAAGAAGCATATGATCAAAACTCCATTACCTTGCGAAAGAGTGACCCATCCCTCTCTTTAAACATCAATCATTTTGTGGGAAAGAGTGAATTGAATACTACCCCAAATTGAAATACAGAGAGTAAAAGTTTGAGAGGCCACAAAGGGGTAAAGCAAGGAAGGAGATTATGGGTTCGCCCTAATGGCTCCAATCATTACATGCTGCCCATCCACTTCCTGAATTGACGAGGCAGCGAAAGGGAATAATCTTCTTTCCTAAAACATACTGAACAAAATATAAATCTACTTCATAAAAAAAAATAACAAAAAAGAATGGGCTACAGTGACTTACAAACCTCCAATAATAACGCTTTGTAAGGTTCAATACAACAACAACAATATAAGCCCAATCCCAGGTGGGTGCTACATGAATCTTCATCTCCATTTGTGTCATGTTATGTGTCAAATTGTCGTTTAATTCTAGTATACTAATATCATTTTTTTACATCTTAACCAAGTCTTTTAGGTCTACCCTTTCTTAACATAAGCAAATCTAATGCATACTCTCTCTAATCGGATGGACGCCGACGCTTTATGTGGCCAAACCATCTAAGGCTCTCCCTAATCTTATCTACTGGGCTACTCCAACTTTTTCCCGAACATACTCATTTTGCATTCTATCTCTAAGAGTAAAGCCACTCATCCACCTGAGCATCCTCATCTCTGTAACACTTAACTTAGTCTTATGCTTCTGTTTTATTGGCCAACATTCTGCACCATAAGTCATTGCCGGTCTTAACCAAGTCTTATGCTTTGTGTGGTTACAATATATAAATCTACTTAGAGATAAAATTTTAGGCTTTATCTTATAATATTATATTGTATTGTCTTTTTTTTATTTCAAATACAATCATTATTCAAGGTTGGTAATCAAATAGTTTTCTAAGAATACGTTATTTGGGAACATGAAGCTGTAAGGTAATAAAAAGGGTTGCATGCAGTGTATAAATATGTTTCATTTAATTCTTTTGTATAGTTTAAAATTATGTTCAGTATTTATACACTGCATGCAGTTAAAATAAAAAATAATTTAAAGAAAGTGCTGTGATTTCAAATATTTGCAGTTCGGCATAAAATTCAACACAAGTTTATTATCTTGAAGCAGTCAAGAATTGAACTAAAATTAAAAAAAATAATTTTGAGATTTGTCGATGGTTCCAATGAATAAAAATTTTTTTTTTTTTTTTACACAAATATAAATGAGCTCAAATTAGTCAAATGAAGTAGTTTAGCAATTTAATTTAGAGTGAGCTTTATCTTATATTCCTTCTCTACATCACTTAATAAGTTTCACCTACTCATCTCAAGCTAAGATTAGAGTTATTTAGTTATTTTTTAGATCAAAAAGAGGTGTGAGCTTTAGGGTGTGTTTGAAATAATTTTTTTGATAACTTTGTTTTTTTAGAAAGCTGAGAAGCAAAGAAGTTTCATTTGGTATTACTTTTATTTCTTTTAAAAGATTTGTGATGAAAAAATTGTTTTGAAACATATTTATTTAGAGTGTGGTATATCAAGTTATTTTTTTTGAAATATATATATATATATATATATATATATATATATATATATATATATAACACAATAATTTTTCAAAAAATTACTTTCTATGACAATTTTATAATTACTTTTCAAAAAATTATAACAGACTCTTAAATTAATAGATTCATAAAAGAGAACAAAGTGAGTATCACTAAATCTATAAATAAAGCATATTTCTAAGCATTTCAAATAAGATTTTCAACCAAAAGAATTCTAGAACTAGAAAGAATTATAATACTTCGATCGTTATTTAGAATACTAATTAGTTGCCCTCTTTCATCGCAGTTGTAAAAAGATTATCGAATCATCCAATGAATTCATATTGTTTATCGTCAATTAATGATTGTTACTCATCATCAATATTATTGGATGCACATCGTCATATTATACTGATCATTGACTAATGCTCGTCATTGATAGGGTTGATATTAAGTCAAATTTGAATGAATTTAATTCAATTCAAAATATATTTTAATCTCAATTCAACATGACCTTGATTTAGAATAATTAGATTTTAAATTAATTAAACATATATTATACATCATGAAATAGATAATAGATATATATATATATATATATATATATATATATATATATATATATATATATATATATATATAACTTGTCTATATTGAGGTATTGTAAAATAATCATTCTAACTTCTTTAGGATGAATTTTTTTTAAAAAAATTTGACTATTATTTTATGACAGTCCTTGTAATTCATTTGGTATCTTGAAATTGTACCAATTTAAATGACTTTTATGTTGATAAAAAATACGATTGTGTCTCATTGATGATTTTATGTTTTCTATTAAACATAATTTTGAATATTATGACATTATCATCATGTCTTTTGTTAGAATTTAGTGAGTTTGGTATCGTTGGAATACATAAACTTTTTTATGTTTTAAAATGCATTTGTGGCTCATTGCATAGCATTTATAGTTTGAAAATCATTTGAATACACCACCAACGGTATTTTAATAAATATATTTGTCAATTTCTTATTTGGTATATTAATCTGAAATTTTACGAATTTTATGTTAATTTTAGATGTGATTTTATTATATCAATTTGTGAAAAATTATGGATTCAAAATATTATAGATCATTACATAATTTAAAAAATTTCATATAATATTATAGTCGTTATCTACTTCTCAAATTTCTAAGTCACAGTTCAATACCAATAAGATAAATGGTGTAACATAGATAAACTGAAAAGAATATAATTTACTTAAATTGGAAATATGTAATATAGATAATTCTTGATATCGTATATAGGAAATATAAAACAATTAACAATTTATTTATCAAATCTACAATTCTGCAAACAGGACATCTAATGGCGGCTATGCTTATTCACCCATATAGTGTGTATTCGAATCTCATGAGATGTAATGATCTATCTGCAAATTATTGCTCTTCAAAATATATATCATTTAATATTCAAGGCCTTAGTTGTTATTTACATATATTAAAATTTTAAACTTAATGCTAATTTAGGTTTAATGGTACTTATTTTAAAATTTAGCCTAGATGAAATGTTACATCTGTACATATCAAATTTGGGATGGTAAATATGTAAATATCTAAATATATGATATTCAAAAATATTTTATATAGATGCTCCTTTTTTTTAGTAAAATTGGATCAAATTCCAAACAACTCAACTGAAACTAGAAATCAAGATGTACTAATTTTTCAAATAAAGAGATTTTCAAGCGAGCAGGATGTAAGTTAGAATTCAATAAAGTGTAGTCCAATTTTGAGTCCAACTCTGCGAATGCTTCCTCCCTCTCCCCATAGGGCATCCCTCCGTGCCGCCTCCTTCGTCCCTTGCTTGTGCTGTTTGTCTCCCAGTTCTTGATGGTGAGCTAAGCCACTTTGGCGAGGCCGCAAGGCGGCATTCGCCTTCTATATTTTCATATGGCTTCTTCTTCCTTCATTTTGGGGTTTTCCGGCGTCCCTTTCCTCTCTACCTACCTCTTTGAACTGGAAAGCTTGCATGCATCCCTATGGGAAACTTTTTCTTTATGGGCTGTACTTTTGAGCAACTCTTAGTGCATAGTGATCTTTTGAACTGTAAAGTTACTTTCAAATATTATATATATTATTATGTAAGAAAATATCAATTAAAATAATCTTAAATCAAAATACTTCTAATATATAATATTTTAAACAAATAAAATTATCTTTATTTATCCATGAAAAACTTACACAAATCAAATTTAATTAACTCATTCTCTAGAGTAATCTCTGAATATTTATAGTGTAACTCAAATTGATATGAAAATGAATTCATTTAAGTAATAACTTTTATATATTTATATATTTAATATTTAAAATTTGACATTTATTTTTATAACACTTAAATTTTATTATCATCAAATTAAAAATATAATGAATATATTTGTAAAAATATAATTAATATATTTTAAAATTAAAATATATCTTTTCATATATTAATTTTAATATGATTATAATATTAAATATTTGATATGACACCAAAATTCTACCAACAAATCTAATTCACAGCAAGTTGATCCTCAAATAAACTACAGAGATCAAGACTTAAAATATCCTTTGGAGATCGCTTAAATCTATGCTCTTAAGCAATGGAGTATTTATAGTCAAATCGAAGGCCTTGACGAGCCAAATCTAACAAGCCCAAGATCTCATAATTCTAATTTGGGCATTCAAATACTTAAAATACATCAAATGATCAAATGAATCATTCGAGATGAAGTGGAGTGGAATTTTTGTATTTTGAGACGCCACTCCTCCAATCTATAAATAGCCCCTCATTCCTCATAAGGGAGCTTAAGCAAGAGAGAGGAGAGCTCTAAAGCTTGAAGATCCCAAGCACCGTGCCACCACTGCCGCCAACCACCGCCGCCGCCGCCGCCATCACGATCCTCGCCGCCGTCAATACCCGGCTCCATTATGATGAACCTTCATCAACCCTGCTCCTCGTCGCCATCATCTCTCACAAAGAATTGTTACCACCAACGCACTACATAGTTGTTCCTTTCTCATATACAATTGTAATCCCATTATCTGGAAGATTTTGTACTCAAATGATACATAGTGAAGATTTTTATTAGCCCCGGTTTTTCCTCTTTTGAGATTTTTCACGTAAAAATTCTAGAGTTTTCTTGTTCACTTTTAAATACATGGGGCTTTGGATAAAGAAGGTAAACTTTCACTCTACAGAATTTTCTAGACGAATAGTTTGCGCCGTCATGGGAAAAGAACCCTTCAATCACAATTTATGTGAACACCCTCGTTGGAGGCAATACTCAGAATAACAGCCTCCGCTCAACTCCGCCACTCAAACCAATGAACCAAGGACGCCAAGCTTCTCACTTCACTCGATATGACCCTTGAAGCGAAGCACAGAAATCTCTTTAGAAGATCATGTCCCGAATGGAAGAGTCTCAAAATGAGATGATCCGACTTTTGAGGAACACATCCATTACCTGCAAACACATCTCCCCAAGATCGATCGTGTGGAGGTCAAAATGCTATCTCCTTGACAAAGTTCCTCCGTAGAGTTCGTGATGATCTCTTGACGCTTTCTACTCATCCATCACGTACTCAACCGCTAATCCACCAATTATTGGTAGCTTGACACATTCATCTGACCCCACTCCATGTTATATATGCGTGAATTATGACGCTTAATGCAAGATGAATTTCACCTTCAAGATAGAAATCATCTTCCCCCTCACCGCGGCTATGAGGAATCCTCACCTTTAATTGAAGCTATTCTTCAACATCCTATTCTGGTTTCAAGCTTCCTCATTGATTCCTATGATGGGGCGACCACCCACATGAACACATTGACCATATTACAGACTATCATGCATATCCAACGAGCTCCTCGACACACTACTTGTCGTCTACCTCGCGGGCAAGCTCACTTGGTTCTACCCTTCCAAGGGGATCCATCCATACCTTTGACCTAACTCGCCAAGATTTTGTGGAGCTCATTGCAAATGAGGATCATTAAAGATTCCTCCCATCTCTCATTCAAATGAGGGTGAATCACTTAAGGAATACTTCTGAGGTTCTCCTTGAAGCTCACCAAATACCCGAGTGTAGACCCCAACTATTAAGAGGAGTTTTCCTTGGAGGACTCCCTGTGGCCTTTTACTCATCACTGAGAGACACCGCCATATGCCAACTTAGTTCATCGTGGAAGCACAAATCTCTGCTGATGAGGCTATTAATGCCCATCGCAAATAATTTGAACAATCTACGTGAAAATAAAAAGCACCCGGGAATGCAACCGACCGTCCCATCAAAAGAAGCAACAAGGCAGATCTCCCTCCACCCCCATATCAACGACGCGGAACCACTACCGAAAGGAATACACGCCAACACTCTCGTGTCAACCTCCGATGGCTATTCGAGATGAAGAAAATATCAAGTGGTCGCATCCACTGAAACCAAATTCAAGAAATAGCAATATTGTCACTTCCATCGAAGTCATGGACATACTACTGAGGCATGCAAACAACTCAAAGAAGAAATTGAGAGGCTCATTCAACAAGGATATCTACGTCGATTTGTGAAGAATCAATCGAATTAAACAAACATACCTCTAACTGGGGGGCAACTAGGACAGTCATCACAAAAATTATAAAATAATCAACAAATAATTGGAAAAATTGAAACAATCGCAGGAGGACCAATACTATATAATCAAGTTCTCATTACCACCTCTGAAGAGCCAGAGTTAAAGAAGTCTCGTATTGATCATTCCATCACTTTTAATGACTTGGACTTAGAAGGAGTCAATGTTCCTCATCGGGATCCATCGGTGACCCATGTTATAATGTTAAGAAAATTTTGATTGACAACGGGAGTTTTGTTGATGTCTTATTTTACCCACATTTTTAGCATACTGTTAGAGAAAAGCTCCAACCCGCAGGACCATTATAATGGGTTTGATAATCGCCTGCAAGTAGGGGACAATCACCCTTCCTGTGTCCTTGGTGAATTTCTCTCAAGTGACTCATTTAATCCATGGTGGTCAAGTCGATGATATAACGATATTCGGAACCCCTCCAATCAATTTTCTGCAAGCCACTTCAAGATCTCATCAAGATGAAATTTCTAACCCCAGAAGGTGGTCGGAAATCAACGATACAATCATGCTACCGCACAAGCTCAACCACGCTTCGTGACCTTCAACATCAAGATTTTAATTTTGAGATGAAGAAGTACCAAAAGCTTCACAAAGACTTGCTTATTATCGATGACCAACCATTACGAACAGGTAAGTTGGATCTGCTCTCAAAGAGAAAAATACATAGACTTCTGTAAAATCAAGACATCTTCGCTTGGAGTCCCATGACATGCCGGGTCGACCCCAATGTGATCATGCACTCCCTCAAGATTGATCCACATTCAAACCGATCATCCGTAAGAAGTGAAGTTTTGCACGATCACCTCCGCTATTGAGCAAGAAGTTAACAAGCTTCTAAGGATTCATATGAGGTACATTACCTACATGGCTAGCAAATATGTTGTCATGGTTAAGAAAACAAATGGAACATGGAGAATGTGATTGATTACACCGACCTCAACAAAGCTTGCCCGAAGATAGTTTTCCTCGAATTGATCAATGTTGATGCTACGTCCGACATCAAATGCTCAATTTTGATGCTTACTGTTACAAATAAAAAAATGGACCCAACGGATGAAGAAGCTACAACATTTCAAACATATAAAGGTTTATACTTACCAAGTTATGCCGCTTGGTTAAAAAATGTCTGCTACCTATCAACGCCTTATGAATAAGATTTTAAAGACCTATTAGGCCGCACAATGGAGGTATATGTGGATGACATGTTAGTAAAAGCTTGAAGAATCATATATTTCTCGACTTAGAAATATGCTTTAACCTTCTTCGATGTTATAACATGACTTAACCCCACCAAATGTGTTTTTGTTACGAAAAAATTTCTTGGATTTATGGTAACCCACGTGATAGAGGCCAACCCCGAGAAAATCAAAGCTCTAAAGATATGACTCTCCAAGAATATTAAGGAAGTTCAACGCTTGAATGGAATTGCTATTATCCCACCTAGCCTGCTGGGGATAAATACTCATTCTTTAAAATATTAAAGGGAGCTAAAAATAATAATTTTCAAATGATGAATGTCGCTTTTGAGCAACTAAGGTATTTAGCATCTCCACCCTACTATCCAAGCCTATTCAAGGAGAGATGTTATACTTATATCTCGCTTCTCTTCCCATGATAAGCTCAGTAGAGAAGAAATGGGACAACAAATTTATTTATGTCAGAAAAATTCTCTCATAGAAAGTCGTTATCCACTTGCGATAAGGTGGCTCTGCTTTAGTTTTCGCAAAAATTCATCCATACTTCCAAGCTCATACTATCGCTTACACTCATTTACCATTAAGGGCCATCCTACGTAAAACCGTAAGCATGGGAGGTTAATTAAATGGTTTGTAGAATGAGAGTTTGATATAAATTTTCTATCTTGCTATAAAGTCTCAAGTACTCGCAGACTTTATAGTGGAATGCACTGCCCCAACTCTAGAGGAGCTATCTACATGCCTTGCCTCCCTCAATGGACCCTCATGTTGATGGAGCTGGAAATACAGGGCGGAATCTTACTTATTTCCCCGTAATACCTTAGAGTATGGACTTCTAAAATTTCTCGCAACTAATAATATGGCTAAATATGAGGCTCATCGTGGTTGAGACTCCATTGATTATGAAACTCAAGACTTAGTAATCCACACTGACTCTCAGCTTGTCGCCTCCCAAGTTGAGGAAAACTTTAATACTCATAATCCTCAGCATAATACCTCCACTTGGTAAAATCTATTCTTGCCCATTTCAAGACACATCAAATCATTCACATACGAGAGAAGAATACTGAGCACGCCTCGCTAAGCTTGCACCACTGGAGATCTATTTAAGAGAAACCATGTTGAAGAAATATATTTTCCTAGTATCCCAGTGGGTAATTCAAGCAATTAATGAGATAAAGGAACATTCATGGATGGACCCCATCCTCTTTTCTACAAGAAGGAACCTTCCAAGACCCAACTTCGAACTGCCTCCAAGACAAGCTTCAAACTTTACTATTATCTGAGGTGAACTATACAAATGAGCTTTCGACTGCACCTCAAATGCCTCTCACCTTCGAGGTCGACACACATTAAGAGAGGTTCACTGGATATGTGGAGAACACCTAGAGGAAGGGCCTAGCCCTTAAAATTATAAGGTTTCTATTGGCCTACATGAAACAAGATGCCTTGAGTTCACAAAAAATGTGCAAGTTGTCACTCTAACCTCTCTCACATGCCGCATATGAGCTCTCATCCATTCAAAGCCTGGCCTTTTAATTGATATCATGGGACCTTTTCGAAAGCATTGGCAACGAAAGTTTATCATTTTAGCCGACTACTTCACTAAATGGGTGGAAGCCAACCACTCGCTAAAATCAGGAGGCAAATGCTAAACAATTTGTTTGAAAAATATAGTATGTCGATTCGGTCTTCGCAAAGATCATCACCGACAACGGAACCCAATTTATCGGAAAAGTCTTTACGCCCTTTTGCAAAGATCTTCACATTCAACGCCGTGATACGGTGTAGCACATCCTCAAACTAATACATAAAGCTACCAAGAACTATACTCAAAGGACTAAAACACGCCTTGAGAAGGCGCAATGAATGAGCTTTCTAATGTTCTTTGGCTTACCAACTATCCGACCCCGGTGAGACACCATATAACTTGTGTTTCGCAGATTATACCAAGTATATCGGGGTTCCAAGTCCAAGAGTTCAATTATTCAATCATGTTAATGAAGAAAACTCCGACAAAGACTGACCTACTCAAACTCGTGACATGGCCCTACTGACCGCTCCTATCACCAAAGGGTAGCTCGCCACTTCAAAAGAGTAAAACCTCATCCCATATCTGTCGGTGACTTGGTCCTATGAAGTCTCGAAGCTCTAAGCAAAGGCCCTCAACGCAATAAACTCTCACCTCTTTGGGATGGCCCATATGTGGCTATAGCTATGGTGAAGCCATGAACTTTCAAGCTCAAGGATTAGGGAAAACTTTACCTCAACTTGGAACACCGAGAATCTCCAAAATATTATCAATTCCTACCGCATAATTATTATAACTTTTATTTTGTCTCTGTCATTTCCTCTTCATGTAGCCAACACTTAGTGGGATAAAGACTTATTATTGTCTTCATTTCTTGAAACTCATATATGTGTTAAAATCATCTTATGATTGTATCACCAACTTATCGAGTAATGAATTTATAGCAGTTTTTTTCTTACAAGCTTCTTCTTCATTTAATCCTCCCACTTGAGAAATATACAACTCACATTGTATCTCAATCGGGGCATAATCAATCCCAAGGGACTTGATCGGACCTCTTCCATATAGGTAAGAAGTCAAGTAACACTTTGGCTGATACTTAGGATAGGTCAAAAGGTCCTTGGTGGACATCCATGACCTCTTCCATACTGAGGTTAAACGTCATCAAGTAACACTTTGTGATACAGGATAGGTCAAAAGGTCCTTGGTGGACATCCATAACCTCTTCCATACTGCGTTAACATCATCAAGTAATACTTTGACAAATAATTGGTCAAAATCCGGTGGATTCAATTCAACCTCATCCATTATAGGTTAGCGTTGTGAATAATATTCCGACCAATTACCGGGATAGGTAAAAAAAAACAAAGCGTCTAAAAAAAAAAAAATTCATTGGCACATTAACATGATGATATAAGAAAGAATCAAGATTACGATACACACTAATAATACATAGATAAAAAAATGCATCCTCAAGTGATGCTACATCATATCGTTGGTGATATCAACGTCCTCCTCACCAGGAGATGCTCCCTTGGACACTCTCAACTCCTTCATCTCACGAATCTAACGAAGAGTCTTGAATACTTGGTGGGAGATAGATCCTCAATAGCTCGATCTTGCGATGCACTAAGTAGATTCCTTTTAGGAACCCTCGGATGAAGCCCTCCTCTAAACATTGGTGCTCCAAATCCTTCACTTCAACATCAAGAATATGATTACGAGCTTCCTGGACATGGTCTTTGATTATACCACGATAAGCCAAGGAGTTCTTAAAGTCTTCCACTACCTTCAAGGAGATTTCATTTGCTTCTCGACATTATATGCTCCTTCTCGGAAAGAGATCTTGTAATGCTTTCTTCTCAGTTTGAGCTCTCTTCTCGCAAGTGCCTTGAGTCTTTTCTCTTTCTGGTGAGTCTCTATCCACACCTCAATCAACTCATCACGAGTGCACTCCACCTCTAATGCTTGAGAGAAAGAGAAGTCAACATGTTATAGCTTCAGTTCACGCAGTTATGATCCTCCAAAGTCGCCACTTCTTTGGCCTTAACACTCATCTTTCTTTCATACTCGCCTTGCAGATATTTTACCTTCACAAATTCAGTATTCCACTCATCTAAAGAGACACCCAAATGAGCCATCAACCCTAATATTTGAGTTACCTATAAAGAAAAAAACCATCACAAATATTACACAAAAGAAAAGAAGGAGGAAAATAAGAAAAGAAGAAAGAAGGGAAGACAACGTACCAATTCATCTGCTCGTTGACACCCAATACATATGTGATTTAACACCTCTTCAGGAATGTGTGGCTTCGAGAAACAAACTCCCCCATCATGAGTTGAAAGCCTAAACTCGTGAGGCCAACTTAACATCTTCTTCGCAGATATCTGACGTAGTCACTTCAGCACATGTCTTCTTTTTCTTTAGGGAAGAAATATTGCCACCACCCTGATTTCGTGATGGGCTTCTTGAAAGAACCCTATGAATATGAGGAGACCTTTCATCACCTTTACTTGACCTCTTTAGTGGAAAAGAATGAGATCTCCCTGCCTGGATGGAAAGGCCAACCTTGAACATTCTATCTTCAACTATATATTTGCTAATGTGGCATAACTCATGCTGTAAGCTTTCTACATCAGGAACATTAAGAGTTGCCAAGATCTCATTCTCTGCAATCAGCAATGGATCTAGAAGGTCATTCAATATTTCCCATCTCTTAGGAAGGCCCCACTCATTTTTCACAAAAAAGAATCCAGTATACCAATTTTTGGAGGGATCTCGTGCTGAAAATTCTATCCAATTCTTTATAGTCCGATAAGAAACATGCCCTCGAGTATCACATGTGAATCTACACATTCAACACATAGTATTTGATGTTCAAAGTAACATCACTCTAAAGAAGATAGTCAAACCAACGATGACCACTAAAGCTCAAATAAAAAATTGTGACAAAGCTACACCACATGTTTTGAAGATCTCAATCAGCTCGTGAGCCAAAGGGAATCGTCCCCGCAGAAGATCATCTCGTAAATAGTAAAGTACCCCGGTGGAGGTGAATGAGCTCGAATGACTTTTAGCAACAATGGCCACCAACTCATGGGAAGTAAAATTTTTATGGAACACCATTAAACTATCCGATGTGATAGTGGATGATATATCATCTCAGAAGCCACGTTATGGGTTTTCTTCGCCATCACCCGCGGAAAATACATGATAAATAAAGAGGAAGAAATGACAAAAATCGAAAATTTTGTGAAGCTTACTTACCCAATACTGCGTATCCTTTGTTGACTCTCTCGCCACGGATAATTGGGATAAAATTTTTCGACGACCGACAAAAAAGATACACATACATATGAGAAAAGAGAGAGAGAGAGAAGATACTTCCTCTGATGCTAAATTACCTGCCAAACTTTCTGAGTCATTCGAACGATGGTTCTTAGCTAACGCTTCTCCGCCACCTTGGCGGTTATCAACTACTGAACCATCCATTGAAGTTTCAAGAAATCCAATTTCCTACAAAAAGAAGTAGGAACTACGAGTCTTGATCGCCTCCAAACCCACCCGACAAGGGTCCAACGCCTCTTTCGAGGAAAACCGAGCCTCTCGTCAGATGAACTACGGGCCTTGATCGCAAACTCGGTCGGTCCGACAAGGGCAATCAACGTCTCTTTTGAGAAAAAACTGGAGCCTCGCCTTATGAACTACGGGCCTTGATCGCCTCCAAACCCGGTCGGTTCGACGAGGTTACTTGACACCTCTTTCGAGGGAAAATCGGAGTCTCATCGTATGAACTATGGCCTTGATCGCCTCCAAACCCGACCGACGATCAATTGACTCTTCGAGGGAAACCGAGCCTTGCGATGAACCACGGTCTTGATCTCCCAACCGGGTCCGACGAGGTCGGACACCTCTTTCGAGGGAAAACTGGAGCATTGCCTATGAACTACGGGTTTTGATCGCCTCAACGACCTTCACTCAAGAAGACCTAGAGCACATGAGAAGTGTGTCTTCTCCCTTGGCCCTAGACCCCCCATAGGCAAAAAAAGATCAAAATCAAGAAAATCGCTTAAAATCGCTCAAACCGCAAAAAATGTAAAAATGGACAAAATGGACTACCACCTCGGTCAAGGCTGCTGCTCATACCTGTCAAGGCCACCAGACGCTCACATGTTCGCCACCATGCTACCCGCGCTACGCCACCGGTTCGCAAGCACCAGACTGCAAGCACCTCAGTAGTGCCATGGGTCCATAACCCCGAAATCTTGCATCCGTGCATACCCGCACACATCCACGACCTTGCACCCGCTTCCGCGATCATAATATTGTGCTCATATGAAGATCTGCTCTCTCAAAATGTATAGTTAATGGACTCACAAATTTCATTGAAGAATTTACTATTTTCAAGTATATGGAATAAATATTTTTGGATGGTTGAGATAATGTCATCTAAAAAAATAGTGACACCGAAAATTCTACTAGTTGAAGCACGAATCTTTCAAAAGCAAGTTGATCCTCGTTGAAACCCGAGATCAAGCACTTAAAATATCCTTAAACTTTGAGATATCGCTTAAATCCATAAATAGCTCTTAAGCAAAAGTGTTTATAATCAAATCGATCTTGACGAGCGAATCTAACAAGCCCAAGATCTCATAATCGCTTCTTTGGGCATTCAAATACTTAAAATACATCAAATGATCAAAGGAATCATTTGAGCCGCCCAATGAAGTGGAGTGGTTCTGATTTTGCATGTATTTAGAGACTCCTCCAATCTATAAATAGCCTCATTCCTCATATGAGGAAGCTCAAGCAAGAGAGAGAGAGAGAGAGCTAAAGCTTGAAGATCCTCCAAGCACACCGACACCACTGACGGTTGCCAACCACCGCCACGCCGGGCCGATCCTCGCCGTCAAACCCCGCTCCATCATGACGACCTTCATCAGTCGTTGTTCGCCGTTGTTCATCATCATCTGCTACCACTAACAACTGTTATCACCTGAACGTGACTACATAGTTGTCCCTTCTCATATACAATTCTGCAATCCCGTTATCGGGAAGATTTTGTACTCAAAATACATAGTGGAAGATTTTACTGGCTAGCCTCATGGTTTTTTCCCCTTTTCGAGGTTTTCACAAAAAAATTCTGAGTTTTCTTGTTTCACTCTTAAATACCGCTCGGATTTCACAATAAAGGCAGAAACTTTACTCTAACAACTGGTTTTCTAGCACGCAACAATATTATATAAGCAAATTTTAAAATTTTCAATATTTAGTTATTAGGTATATCAACACATAATTAAATATGTAGTATATATAAATTCTCTAATTTTTAAAATTCTAAAACTTAATTTCTACCAGCTTTTTACTAAAAGAAATTATTAAATTTCTTATAATAAAATTCAAATTGATTATTATTTTCATTTTTTTTATAATTTATGCAACACAAAAACTTTAAAATTTTGATGAGCTATAGGAGTTGGTCCGAATTAATCACGGGCTCTAAAGTTCCAACCATGCAAATAACGTCGCTCCAAATATTTATTACAATAACAATAAGGAAAATTTACATACATATGACTTAATTCTTATATATTTATATATCTTATTTTTAAAATTAGATGTTTATTTATCTAATATTTTTTTATATTTAAAATAGTATATTTCACTTATAAAAAATATTTCACTTATAAAAAATGAGTGATGATTATATTTTTGATATGATATTAAAGATTGAGGTTATATATATATATATATATATGTGTGTGTGTGTAAAATTAAAGTTTATATATTAGATATATAAATATATAAGAATTATGTGATATGTATATAAATTATAGATATTATGCACTAATATAAAAGATGGAGAAGCCTCAAGACTTTTGAGTAGCCTTTCACATATTGTATTATAGTTAATTCAAATATTTTCATTTAATTAGAGGACGTTATAAAATAAAAATTTTATATTATTAATGACATTGTCATCAAAATTTAAAATTTATATTGAAAATACGTGATGATTTTGTTTTGATTAACTGTATGCTAATATTCATGCATGCACAATATGGAAAGCTTCCAGTTGGGCCGAAAGATTACAGTAGAAATTACATGAAAATAATAGTTTTTGCCTCTCGTTGTTGTTCAATCTAAAACATGCTTGAAAATTAAACGAAAATTTTATTGCGTCAGCATTAAATGTAAATATTGTAATTTCACGAGCAAACAAAAGATCTGAACATCAATTTATTGAAAGAATAGAGAATATACAACAATAACAATTTTCTATTCTGAATAGTCTAAAATTACTTCAACAACAACAATAAAAAGCCTTTGTCCAACTATATAGGGTCGACTACATGAATCATTCTTCTCCGTTGTGTCCTATTATCTTTCAAATTATTATTTAATTCAATTATACTAAGATCATTTTTTATACATCTTAACCAAGTCTTCTTAGGTCTACCTCTATCATTCTTAACATAAGGTCAATCTAATACATTTTAACCGAGTCATCGGACGGCCAACGTTTTATGTGTCCAAATCATCTAAGGTGACTCTCTATAATCTTATATGCCACTTGAGCTACTCCAACTTTTTTCAAAAAATACTCATTTCACATTTTATCTCTAATATAAATTTTTTATTTATTTTCAAACCTAATATTAAATTATTAATATTTATGTATACAAGATTTACTTTTTTAAATTATATATAAATTCTATTAATGTTAATTTCTTTAATCAGAAAAATATCTTTTTAATTTTTATACATATACTTTAATTAAATTTAATTATTAAAATGTTATATAAATAAATAAAGATTTAATTGTTTGATAAGTGAATATGTTTGAATTTTATTATAATAAATATACATTTTAAAGTATTTTTATAGATAATATATATGCAATTTATATCATAATTATAAGATAAAATATTTAGAGCGATAAGATGATTGCTCAAAATTAAAAGATATTTAAATATAAACAAAAAATAACTCTATAGACAAAATATAATGCATTTAAGGATGTTATTAAGATAAAATCAATATATGGTTTTAACATTTATGCCCATTTATAAGTTTAGATATCTTTTTTCCTAAATATATATAAGAAAAAATTTTAATTGGTTAACCAACACTCTTAAATGGGAAAATGTTTATCCTCACATAAATATGTTTCAAAAAATATATTTATCCTTGATATGACCCTGAAAATTCCACTACCAAGACTTAATCTCGGTGAAAGCAATTTGACGTGAATCAAGACTAATCGAGATTAAGCATTTATTATCAATCGACTCTTAAACATGGAGTGTTTATAGTCAAATAGAGCGTCTTGATGAGTCAAATCTAACAAGCCCAAGATATCATAATTCCGACATCATTTGAGCATTCAAATATACAAAATACATCATATGATCAAGAGGATCATTTTGAGCCGGTGGAGACTTTTTGGTTATGTATTTACGAGACGCCTCCTCCAATCTATAAATAGCCCTCATTCCTCATATGGGGAGGCGCAAGAGAGAGAGAGCTCTAAAGATCCTCCAAGCACAATTGGCCGCCACTGACCGTCAACCACCGCTACGCCGCCGCGCAAGCTACCACCGGATCCTCGCTGTGCCGACACTATTGCCGGCCATCATCACCATCCTATCGCCGATCATCTCGTATCGTCGTCAACATCGTCATTAACATCGTGTCAACATCGTCGCCAACATCGCGTCAACATCGTATTACAAGAATTTTCATATAATTTTGTAATCAGATCGGAAGATCTTGTACTCAAATGATACACATAAGTTTTTACGCTAGCCTCGTGGTTTTTCCCTCTTTCAGATTTTCCACGTAAAATTCGAATTTTTTATTCACTTTTAAATACATGTGTGTGATTTCACAATAAGCGTAAACTTTACTCTACCGGAATTTTTCTAGCATGCAACAGCTTTGCCCGTAGGAAACTGATTCCCATTATATCATTCAGTGGTGACCAAGTTCCCCAACAAGATCAAAACCATCATCGAGATGTTGCATTTCATGCTTTTAAGGAGTGCAAGCGAAGAATGAAGATTCATCAAACTTCATTTCTTTAGATTTTGTCAGAAATTGGGGGGAAAATCTTAATATCAAAAGATTATCCAAATCGATATTCTGGATATCTAATTGATTATCGCCAGAAGCAAGTCAGTACTAATGAAAAGAAGGAGCAACTTTGCTACAACCACAAACGATATTTTAATTGACCTCTTCCATAGTTAACGCCATCGATCAAATACTCGACAAACAACCTAGATAGTCAAAAGGTCCTTGGTGGACTTCTACCTCTTCCATACAGTTAACGCCATCGAGCAAAGACTCGACAACCATGGTAGGTCAAAAGTCCTTGTGGACTTCCTACCTCTTCCATACGTTATCATCGAGCAAAGACTCGACAAACAACCTAGATGAGTCAAAAGGTCCTTGGTGGACTTCTACGACCTCTTCCATACAGTTAACGCCATCGAGCAAAGACTTCGACAAACAACCGGGATGGTTCAAAAGGTCCTTGGTGGACTTCACGACCTCTTCCATACAAGTTAACGCCATCGAGCAAAGACTCGAAACAACCTAGATGGGTCAAAAGGTCCTGGTGGACTTCACCACCCCTTCCACTAGGGGTGTCAAAATTGACCACTGATAACTCGACCAACCCGACTCAAAAAATTAGGGTTTGTTGACCAAAAAATTTTCGGGTAGTTGAAGAAATTGACCAAAATTCGGGTTCAATTGACCAACCAAATTGACCCGGTGGAGATGTCGAGACTAAGCATACAAGCATCGCCATGTCGCCTCTAATTGCCTGGCTCCTCCTACTGACTTACGCTACTCAAGCTAACTCTTGAAAGACATCGCCATGACCGGCTCAGAGGGACAATTTCCATTCTTCGAACCCGCCCGAGACTTCTCCAGCCGCCGCCGGTCCTAAAGAACCTCACCATGCGAACTCCGGAAAATCATCGAGGAGAACGCCATCCCCTCACGAGTTCTTCAATCAACTGTTCTTGTCGGAAAACTCCGCCCGCCATCCATAATTTGACCCGTGGAAGACAATCGAGTATAAAGCTCGCCATTTTTCATAGCATTCGGATTGCATCAAAATTTCGGAGGCCCCATCCGTGGAAAATTTTTCGGTCGTTTCGATCGGGTTCGTTGAAAAATCGGGTTTGGTTGAAGTTTTGACGTTCCAAACCTGTTGGTCACTTTATCGGGTCCGTTTGGTCGACCAACCCACCCATGAATCAATTGACACTCTACCTTCCACACAGTTAACGCCATGCAACACTCGACAAACAACCTCGATGGGTTAAAATCCTCGGATTCAATACGACTCTTCCATACAGTTAACGCCATCGATAAAAGACTAAATAACTTAAGATGGTCAAGGTCAGGACTTCGCGACCTCTTTCATACGTGTTAACGCATCGAGCAAAGACTCGACAAACAACCTAGGATTCAAAAGGTCCAGGGACTTCCCTCTTCCATACAGTTTAACGCCATCGAGCAAAGACTCTAACAAACAACAGATAGTCAAAAGGTCCTGGACTTCCTACCCTTCCACACAAAGTTAACGCCATGTAACACTGACAAACAACCTCGATGAGTCAAAATCCTAATTCAATTCAACCTCTTCCATACGTTAACTTCATCGTAACACTCGACAAAACAACCGGATGGGTCAAAATCCTCAGGATCTAATTCACCCTTCCATATAAGTTAACGCCATCGAGTCACACTCGACAACAACCTTGATAGGTCAAAATCCTTACGGATTCAATTCACCTCTATATAAGTTAACGCCATCGTAACACCAACAAACAATCTGATAGGTCAAAAAATTTCGCAGATTCAATTCAACCTCTTCCATAGTTTAACGCCATCGTAACACTCGACAAACAACCTCGATAGGTCAAAATCTCGCCGATTCAATTCAACCTCTTCCTGGTTAACGCCATCGATAACACTCGACAAACAACCTCGATAATAAAGATCTCGCCGGATTCATTCAACCTCTTCCATACGTTCACGCCATCAAGTAAACACTCGACAAACAACCTCGATATGTCAAAGATCCGTCAATCACTAACCACCGCTACGGCTGCTGGCCGCTGAGCACCCCGTGGCCGAACCACTGCCGCCACGCAACCGGCATTGTCACAATTATCGTGCCGGCTATCTCACTGCGACCACGCTGCCGCAATTATATCGCCATGCGGACCGCAAATTCTCTGTTTGCCGCTAACTACTCGCGGCCACGCTGAATTATCGCTAATCGCCGGTTACCCCATACCATCGCTGCCGGTTTATCGCTGGTAGACATCTTACGGATCGCTGCAGAAAATCTTACCGCTGATTTTACTGGTTGCCGCTGCCATGGCATCTTCGCTGGTTAATTACCATATCGCTGCCATTATCTCGCTTAATCGCTGATGCGCCGCATCGTTGACTACGCTCGGCTATACTGCACTCGGCGCCAATTCACCGTGTTATCAAGCTAGATTATCGCTGCCGGTACCGCCACTCGTTATTATCGGTTCATGCTGATTATCTGCTGCAATCGGCATCTTTCGCTGGTTACCACATCGTTGCAATCTCACACTATCACGCTACTTTGCTGCCATCGTGCTATGTTGCCGCTGAAATTCCATCGGCTTAACACTGCTGCCGCTAATTGCTGCTGGCTATCATGCGGTTGCAACTACTCACCGCCACACTATCATGATTTCGCCGGCTACCATATCATTACCGTATATCCACCATCATGATTCGCCGCATAAGTTGATTACTCTGCCATTAATTGTTGACCACGGTCGCCAACCATGTTGCTGGCTAGCTGGCTGACACCGTTATTTTCAGCTGATTAAGCTGCCACTAACCGCGATAACGCGGTCGCCATTACTATCGGATTATCCCGCTGACGATGTTGCGATCATTGCTGATTTACTGTTGTTAATTGCTCGCTGCCACCTCTGACTAACCACTGTTGCCATACCGCTTTGATTTATCATCCGGCTATGCTGCTGACCATCGTTCACTTGCTGGAATTTTGCTGCTCTACGCATTTATCTCACGTCATGGCTAACACTGTCGATTGCTTTCAATTGGCCAATATCGTTTGGCCGCTAACCACGGCTGACCGTCAAACTTATGTCACCATTGCCGACTAGGGCTACCACCACTCATTCCGTAATCTCGCCATACCATGCCGCTGTTATCTCGCCAACCACCACAAAGTGTTTGCTGACGACCACGTGGTCGACCACTATCCCGAGAGCAGCCAACTCGCTTCCGATTATCCTTTAATCGCCTCCAAACCCGGATGGTCCGAAGGCTGTTGATGTCTCTTTCGAGGGAAATAACAACGACGTAGTATCGCGTTTTGATCGCCTAAACCGGACGGTCCGACGAGGTTTAACCTCTTTCGAGGAAATCGAACAACGAGATGTACCGCGCCTTAACACCTCCAAACCCGGACGGTCCATGCGGGTTGACGCCTCTTCGAGGGAAAACGAACAACGAATGTAGTGCATTTGATCGCTCAAACCCGGACGGTCCAGGACCGGTGACGCTTTTCGAGGGAAAACCGGAATAATGACGTATACCGTGGCCTGATCGCTCCAAACGACATTTTCAAGAAGATTTCTCCATTGCCCCGGGAGACCCTTTAGGGGCAAAAGGGTCATCCAAAACCGCCAAACCGCTCAAAACGGGTGAAAACGGCCAAAAATGCTGGCCAAAGCCATACGCGCTATACACGCTTCCGCTTGACGCTCATGGCCCGCCGTCTGCTCCTATTCGCCCGTTCCCGCTCATGGACCGAAGCCCACCGCGACAGAACCGCCAGCGATCCGGTTAGCCAAAATGTCTCTTTTAGTTTGACATTTGCAATAATTTCTTCAGATGACATGGAAGTTGAACTAAAGTGGTTACTAACTATTAAGAGAGAAGATTTATTCAGAACTGAAGGCATTATACATATTTGGCCTCATTAGAGATGCGACCGCTATCGATATCGAGGTCAAGGATGAAGTCTACCAACCACATGGGAAATAATGATTTGTAATTTTCTTTTCATCTAATTTTTTCGCATATCAGTTTGTCATCAGCATTGTTGAAACCTGCAATGGATGATGATTATTAGTCACTTGACCAACTTTATTTTATATTTTTTTCTTCCTTTGCACTTTTTTTTTCCTTAAAATATATGAATTGTGTGAATTGATAGATATATTGAGTCTTTGTATTTTCTTTCTTTTTTCCTTTTGTTCTAAAGATGATATAGTTTCTTCATGAACGATCCAACAATATAAATCATGAAATCCCATTTTATTGATTGCTTGATGCTAGAAATTGAATTTTGAAAAATAATAAAGTATATTGAATTTGTAATTTAGTTGAATGCCTATTCTCACTTAAATAGAGTGAGAATAAAATCATCATTTTTTTTAATACTAATATTAATAAAGCCGAACTTATTTTGATACCCACATATTATAAGCTACATTCTAAGTATATATTATAGAAGATGGTGAAGACATGATGATGAAGCAGTGGATTACATTATCTAACAATGGATGATCATAACATGTACATCTAACACTTATAATTTTATTTGCCAGATACAATATAACTTCTAATGAGATTATAACCTCTTTTATTACCTTTTTATTAATTATCTTAGTGTCATTCATCATAACTAGTCTACTAGTCACTTTCGTGCTAACTATTCAATTGGTATTAAATGATTTTATAAGTGTATTTTTTTTATGATACACTTACTAGAATAAGAAATGACATTCTCTTACTTCAATAAACATAGTAAATTTTCTCCCTTACTCTTAAAGTGAAAGAGGTCAACTTATAATGGCAGGTTGGTTAGTGGAATACCAAGTAATCTAGTGTTTTTGTATTGTTATTCGCAACTTGGATGTTTTTTTTTTCTTTAGAAAAATTGGATATTGAATTACAAAAAAAATGATGATTTTATTCTCACTCTATTTAAGTGAGAATAGGCATTCAACTAAATTACAAATTCAATATACTTTATTATTTTTCAAAATTCAATTCCTAGCATCAAGCAATCAATAAAATGGGATTTCATGATTTATATTGGATTTCATGAAGAAACTATACCATCTTTAGAACAAAAGGAAAAGAAAAAGAAAATACAAAAGACTCAATATATCTATCAATGACCACACACATTTTGATTCATAGAAACTTTAAGGGAAAAAAAAAAGCATTGTTGCAAAAGGAAGAAAGAAAATATGAAAAGCAACAAATGGTGTAAGAATAAACAAATGAGAAAGAATGACTAATAGCTCAATCGCTTCTTCATCCATTGTTAGGTTTTCATGCAAAAGAAATACCTAAACTGACACTTGCAAGAAAAATTAGATGAAAAGAAAATTACAAGTCACCGGATTTCTATTTTTTTCTTGTGGTTGATGAGACTTCATCCTTCACTGATATCAAGCATAAGATCACATCTTCTAACCAAGAGGCCAAATCTATGTGTAATTGCTCAATTTTCAGTTTTGAATAAATATTCTCTCTTAATAGAAGTATAACTGCATTTAGTTCAACTTCCATGTCATCTTGAAGAAATTATTGCAAATGTCAAGCCTAACAATAGATGGATAAATATTATCATAATGAAATTTTATTAACATGATGAATCTATTTATCACATATGTATGAAAGGCATAAGAGTATATGTTAGTACCATAATATATATGCATAAAAATTTGGAAAATGAAAGATGCAAAAGTTTATATTTATTTGATTTTTTATTTGTTAATTTATATGTGTGATGTGAAATTTCTTCTTAAGTCATGACATAAGAGTGTATAGGAATGGATTTGAGCAAATGTTATGTCCTTTTCAACTGGACTATACACTTTGTCAATCCTATACAATTCTATGTTAAGAAAGAGAAGGAGAATCAAAGCCACATAATACATATCTTTATATTTCTAACATGCAAGCTTATAAATAATTATAAGTAGCATACCTTTCAGTTTTGATGTTTGATTTATAAATTTTGAAAATAATTCTGAATTTAATAGTAATAATAGCCATTCATATTCTTACTTTAGCCAAAACATGTAACTTGACATAAAGAAAATATTTTATTTTAATTTTGATTTTTAAAAGGAATGAATGCATGATTTTCATATGACAAACCTATTTAGCATACTAGGAAAGAAATAAAGTGATGAAAGCAATGTAAATTTATTCACAATAATTAATTTCTATAGACAATCCTATGGAATAGAATTATTTAAAGCAAATCAAATTTCGTTTAAAAGAAATTTTGTTTGATTTTGAGTTTGATTTCAATTTGAGAAATGTAAGATAAGTTTGCTGGTCCTAACCCATTCCCACATGTATATAATATTTTCTTGTTTAATTTTTTGGTGATTAGGTCAATTTTATGTTTTAGTTAGGTTAAGGTGTATATTAAGTGTATTAATTACCCCTTACCTATACCACCTTAGCATATTTAACCAAATAATTATAAGCCAATGATATGACATAAAATTACAGAAATTAAAATCGAATGACCTAAGAAAAGGGCCTAATGCATTTGGCTTACAATTAATGATTAATTAAGCTAAAATATTTAAGTTAAATACTTTCGTAACCCTTCCCACACATGTGGATTATGTTTTGATTTCCTTAATCCACTTAGGTTATTAAACACCTAAGAATCTACCCAAGATAGATTGATTAAGTTCTAGAATGTTCTGAAAATTTTATCAAGTTAATTAAGTAATTAGTGGATTAACCCTTAATTGAATTTATATTAAGGAAGAGAAATGGGGTTTAAGGAATAGCTTAGGGAAAATATCCCAAAATTATTCCCTAAACCTCTTGATCACTCAAACAAAGCTTAATTAACTCAATCAAGTGATTAAACTGCTATTCACACATTTAATTAACCAGCTTATATTATGCTCAACCGGCTCCTATGTTACCTCAGCTTGGATTGGGTGTTGATAATGCTCTCTTATCATTTATATTGGCTTTTGTTGTTTACTGTTTTGCCGATGGTTACTAAGTTTTCGATTGCATTTCTATATAGATCATCTATCGTTTATTCTGGCTGGTTTGATCTTGTATCCTGCTTGCTTTCGCGGCATTTCCAATCTTCTAACATGACTGGTGACTTTGGTAGAGCATTGGATGGAGCTGATGAACATATTTCTCTGCTGATTTTGAGCCCAGGTGATATTTTTCACCTGCTTTTCTGCTTTTGTTTTCTTTGGAATAGAATCTGATATTATCACATTTTTCTTTTCTTTTGGAGGTGTTTGTGCCCATTTTTGCATAGTCTAAAGCTTTTTTTTGTTTCTAAAATATAATTGCTTTGTAATTATCTTTCATCTTTTGTAATTCATTTCTAGAAATGAAGCTGGGCGTGGCCCCCATTTTTCCGGGAAAAAAAAAAAAGATGTAATTTCTCCATTTGTCAAATTTGATTTATATGACAGGCCTCTCCTCAACGTAGGGTGCATTCGCATTGACGATGATCGGTTTTTTAATTTGCTAATCCGCTTGGGTTTGAAATTCATAATCAAAAAATCCAATCCGTATAAGATTTAATATAATCCCAACCAATCCAATCCAAAAAAAGTTCGATTTTCGTTCTGGTTTTAAAACCGAAAATAATTAAAATAAAACAAATATTATTTAATTAAAATGATATATTTAATATTTCAATTCTTTTATCTTTTATGAATATGATATATATTTTGAAATAGAAATACTCATATTTTTTCAAAAAAGTTTATTTTTTTAAATTATGATTTGAAAGACTGTCACTTTGTATTTAATAAAAAAATAAATATTAAAATTATTACTTAAAACTTAAAAGGCACTATTTAATTTAACTCACATAACACCAATGTAATAAAATATATTTCTTAAAAAAGCTTCTTTCAAATATCTTTTCTTTCATACTATTTTAATAAAATAACACAATTTTCAATAAACCAATAAAATTTATATGCTAAAAAAAAGAAAATTTTCAATTGCAATATTAGTATATTACAAACATTCATAAACATTTCACATTTAAAAGAATTATAATTACATATCACAATAAACATTCATAAACATAAAACATTCATAAACATTTCTAATTTCTCTAATAATTCTCTTTCACATTTACAAAAGGAAGCATGATCAAGATTGCCCATTTGCCCGCATTCGATGAAAGAGTTTCATTTTAACCTTTGCATTTTTCTTTTTCAGCTAAAATGATAATCTACAAACGTCCGTAGTTTGTTTTAAGGAATTGATGGAAATCACTAGCACAGCATTCTCATGAACCGAAATATCACAAGATATCAATTGAATTAATTGTATTCTGTATATATTCATAAAACAATGCACTACGTAAGGGATCATATTTGTGATCTATTAGCATCGAATGTTAACTTATGAGATCACAACAAGTAACCTATAATATTGACCAATCTTTCTTGAGATATGATACCATTAAAATCGAGATAGAACTTTGGTGAAAAGAACGCACACATTTGCAGTTATGACATCTTCCAACACGTAAATCAAAAGCACTAGAGTAAGTCCTCAATAAAAACAAACGAGACATGAGGATAGTCAAAAGTGAATATCTTCTAATAAAAAAAAGAAAAAAAAAGAAAGAAGCAGAAATTAAAACTTTAAAGACATGATACCAAGCATCGTTTGGCTCTCTTCAATTTTAGCAAAGATCATCCCATGTCTATAAAATCCATTTCAGTGAGGAATTATTGAGCAAATAGTAAATTAGTGGTTTGAGAGCTATACTTACTATGGATGGATTTAAAGATGAAAACAATACCATACTATAGTAGGGCTAAACGACGACAATCATGTAAAACAGAATGGCTCAAAAAAATTACTCACAAATGAAATAGTTTTAATCATTTAGACATTTATAAAATTCAAAAGAAAATAAAAGCTCAGCTACCAAAAAATTACTAAGAGTACAGAATAGCATCCAAACTCATTAGAGGTTACAATCACATACAATGCTACCAGCAGTAGTAAATGAAATATAACATCAAAGCCATCATTGCCAAAAAAATAACAAAAGTACATGAATTATATCGAAGATAAAGTGATATATTGTAGACCTCAACAATGAGAAAATTTATTGAACCAAGCTAAGGGCTTTGCTTAATCTATATATGGCCAGTGCATATTATAGTCTCCTTCTAAACATGTACCCTTCCAATTGTTCCATATACACAGAGAGATATCCAAAGTAAAAGAATTACTTAATCTACAGCAAAAGCCAATCATTAACAATGATAAATATTATATATATATATATATATATATATATATATATATATATATATATATATATATATATATATATATATATATATATATATATATATATATATATATATATATATATATATATATATATATATATATAAAGCCTTATCACCCCTTGTATCGATCAAGTGTAAACCCATCAACACAAGACTACTTTAATGCCATAAGGTAAACAAACCATATATCGATTAAGTAAGGTAATCATTTCAATATTCATAAATTGTTTCCAAAGAAATATCCTGCATTCCCTCCTAGTATGTTCGTGAATAGAAAATTGTGATAGGACATAGCAAAACATCAAAATATAAAGAAAAGATAAACAAATGGCAAATAAGATTGAATAAGGTGATCAATGTCTTTAATTTAATCTATAGGAATTAGGAAAAGCAAACACCCAATGAATCCAAAGATTTAAAATAACCATCAAAGGCTTAAGAGGGCATCCAAACCCAACAAACTTGCTTAAACCCAATAGAGAGCCACAACCAAAAACCATCAAAGGTTTGAGTGTAACAAATTTTAAATTGTTCCAAAGAAAAGAACTAAACCAATTTATCAAAAGTAACCATGCAAAGTCACAACTCACAACACCCAAATGCCAACACCCAACAAATTTAAACCCACCCAACCTACCAACACCCATCAACTGATCAAAGAGTGGAAAACAAACAGTTAGCTATGGAATTAGGAAAAGCAAGCCCAACACCCGACAAACAACGCCCAACAAATAGAAATAACCATCAAAGGCTTAAGAGGGCGACCAAACAAAAAAAAAAACAATATAAAATAAGCGTAAAAATGTTCATTTATGACATGTATAATATAAGTAAGTTGTCACCAATCCATGCACCGAGAGTGCCACAAACAACCAAACAAGGAAAAGGAAAACAACCAAACAAAATTGAAAAAAAAAGAACAACAAAGAAAGAAGCCGCTAACTTGTATGAGTATATCTCAGATCTAGGATCAGATTATTTCAATTCTTCACCAAAAGTTTGGATCATCTATAACCTTTGATAATCTGAAAGAAAAAGAATTAAAGCATAATATAGTATGGTGTGTATGGTTGAAAAAAAAAGTATTGTAAGTAATTGGAAAAGTCCAAAAGATACAACAAATACAATACCTTCATCAAATTTATCAATGTCAGAATGTTCTCCTCAACATTGACTGCTCATTTGTCCACTTTGCTCTCATCCAATCTTGGGCACAAATAAGAGCTTGCACTATTTTAGAGATAAAGAGCTCTAAAATTATCTAACACGCCACCACTAAAAAAGTAGACTAAGCTACTTGATAGGAACACCAAAATATCTCTAGCCATTTGAGATAAAATGGGAAACCTTGGAGCATTAACCTTCCACCATGTTAAAATATTAAAGTCATCTTGCATAATTTCAGAATCTTCAGCCAAGTATTTATCTAAATGCTT
Source organism: Cymbidium sinense (assembly GCA_021442155.1). Lineage (NCBI taxonomy): Eukaryota > Viridiplantae > Streptophyta > Magnoliopsida > Asparagales > Orchidaceae > Cymbidium > Cymbidium sinense. The sequence continues at coordinate 98,138,618 of CM038225.1, forward strand.
TTACTCTCAAGATCATCTCTCCCATAATTATGCCTCTTAAACTTCTCAACCATCATGTACTTTCTCCCCTTCCCTTGGATCATGATGGCTTAATTGGCTTTCAACAATAGTATGTCTTATCTCGTGAGCAATTTCTTCTATTCTCTAACTTCTTCATCTTATAATCATAGAACATATCGTAGACCTTATTTTTCGCCAAAATTAGCCCCTCCAAGCCGTGATACATATCAACTACAAATTCAATATATCTAAGTTTGAACCTAGGATCAAGTACAACCGCAAGATAAATATTCATATTCATTTTATCAACACAACCCCAATACTTATCAAACTTTGCTTTCATTTTCTTTTGCCATAGTAGTAACTTCAATATCATTATGTGATTCCCAACTTTGAAGCACACATTGGACCTCGAATCTCATGAAAGAAAGTGTTTGAAGTAACATATAATGAACCTAAATGCGAGTAAGCTCATAAAATCTTTCTAAGAATGTTACAAGCCTTCTTGCATTCTCCCCCACCATCACATGGAACTCCATCTCCACCATCCACTTCCTTCTCCAACTCTATTCTAAATTGAGGATCAACCTCTTCATATCTCTCAAAAGCTTTTTGGAACTGAATCGAATTTAACATCAGATATGTGGAATTCCACCTTGTAGGTACATCCAAACACAACAAGCTTTTGCTTTGTATTTTTTCAATTTCAATGCATTCTTTGAATTTTTTAAGTCTTGATGGAGACTGCCTAATGTACCTCACTGCTGCTCTTACACAGTGTACAGATCTACCAACCTCCTTAATTCCATCTTGAACAATAAGATTTATAATATGTAAATACATCTCTCATGTGTAAGAACTTACAATCAAGAACACTTCCTCCCGCTTAGAAAATTTTTTCTAAATGATTGATAAAATCATTATTGGAGCTTATTATCAATCATATGTAAATAATTAATACCCCAATCAATCAAACATCTCTATCTCCCAACAATCTCCTCTATGACTATATATAGGACAAAATTAATGACTCTCTTATGTAACTTCCAATCTTCATCAATATATGGCGGTTAGACACATGTAATTAATTCAATTGATGTCCATGTGTCGGTTGTCAAGCAAACCCAGTAGTTGAATCTCGTAATATTTTTTCAAAGATTCTTCTCATCTAAGTAAAATTGAAAGCCAGTGAGTGTCCAACGGGAAGGTATTTTAAACATTGGGCAACATTGAGTCATAAAATATTTAAACCCATATCCTTCAACATGTTTGAATGGTAATTCATCCATAATAACCATGGTCTAAAGCTTTTCTAATTTTCTTGATCAAACTTCCAAGCTTTGAGACTTCCGTTACTTGTTCACCTTTGTCACTAGTTGCAATACTAGTAGAGTTTGATTTTTTCCATGTTATTAGGATTCTTCGACATACGATAAATGTGTCCGTAAAGTTGTTACCATTAAGCTTTGTATCACTATGATAAGTCTTCCCAGGTTACATTTACTCATCTTTTCTCCAATGGAACTATTAAATTTAGTAAAGTGATCCCCATTTGATCGTATTCTGACTTCTTCTTATTCTATTTTCAAAAGATGACTTGCTACTTGAAGCAATACAATGGATATTATCTTGATTGATAGGTGTTTGATTTTGGGAAGAACCCATCATGCTAGAACTCTCTCCACAATGAGACATCTAATCAAAGTGTAAAGAGATCAAGTAAGAATAAGCCAAATGGAAGGATAAATAAGACTAAAATATGACTTCTACCTTATTATAATCGTAATAACAAAATAATGAAGAAATTTAAAAAATAAGACAGCTATCAAATAATTATTATTATGTTAACATCTTCCTTGTTGCATAAGTTAGAAGCCAGCAAGTGTAATTTTGTAAAGGAAGACAAAGATGCCGCCAAAATTACATAGGAATTGCGTAAGTCTATCGAGAAATGATGGGAATACACATATTAGAAGAAATAAGTAAAGGGATGCTCCCCACGCCGACAAATAATTCCAATAAAAGACAATCGAGATAACACTGTAAACAGCTAAGCAACAAACTCAATAGTCATTCTACCAACTACACATGACAATAATAACACCCAACAATGGCCATAAGTCCTTCCTTCCAAAAGAGTAAACAGACATAGGTTAAAATCGAAAAGAAAATGCATAATCACAATGATCGCATAATTCAAGAACTGAGGGATAAAATAGCAGAAGAGATCCTGCCCATATTAATAGCAAAAAATAATCGAAAAGTATGTCCATTAAGTATGTCCAAAGAAAGAAAATAACAAGAAGTTTAAGTTGGCCATAAACCATCCATTCAAAATAAATAATGCATAAGTTCCCGATAGAATTGAAGTGGTCCGCCAAGACTAACCGGATGGAAAAATAAAGAGGAAGCACCTGATGTTAACACAGACAAACAAACAAAAAAAACCGAAAGGCAAAAAACAGCCAACAACCACAAAGACAACTTGCTGGACAAAGGATAATCATTTCAACTCCCTAAACAATTCCAACTCCAACTGCAACTATCCAAGTCTCCAAACTTCCAAAGCTGAAGCCACAAACAAGACACTAAACAAGAAATAAAAAAAGAATCCATGAATATCGATACAAAACGCATTGCTGAATTTGAGAAGAAGAGAGAACCAGCTTACGCGCAGCTTTTGAAAACCACGAGAGAGAGGCGAGGAGGGGAGAAGTCGAGAAGAGAGCAGAAAACAGATGAACAGAACGCAAAAATCCACAGTTGATACTTGCCCTATAACGACAACTAATACAACAAGTTGCCTTACGAACAAAAGTCAAGACAAGACGTCAAGAGAATTAGAGAAGTGCGTAGAGATAAGACCACTACCGACCGATCATGAGGAAGGAGAATGCTAATGCCTATGGAAAAAGGGATTGGAGATTGCCATTTGATTGAATTGAATGGGATTGCCCTTTCGCCTCCTAGGTTAGACTATTGGGATGACCGACGAGCACGACCAGCCAGACTATCCGAAGTTCCGCTCGGGTTCGCTCGCTTATTAAACCGATTTTCGGTTTTAATATTACAAAATTTTAATCCAATCCATAATCCAAAAACCGAAATTAGCTAAAATTAAATCCATAATCCAAAATAAAAAATAAAACCCATCCAATTAAAAAAATTCGGTTTAAATGGATTTTCGGTTAATCCAACATTACCCCCTACCTCAACGCACGATTTTCAAAACAGTCAAAGCAGATATTGAACTATTCTAATCGAACATTATTAAATTATAATCGATTGAATTTTTTTTATTTTTTATTTCCAAGTCATGACCTATAAACCAATATATATATATATATAATCAAGATTTACATATATAACATAATTTATATTTACACATCTAACACCTAAATTTTAACTTCTTACATGCATAACATTAAAATAATTAATATTACATTAAAAAAATTATCTCTTTTAAGAAATAAAATACATATTTATAAAAGATTATATATGTAAAATTTAGGTAAATGTTCAAATAATTTAACACAATAAAATATTACTTTATATTTAACCGGACCATATGCATTCCATGACCCAACAATATTTTAAAATTGGATTAGATAGTCCGACTTAAACCAACTCTTACCAAATTTTGAAAAAAATTAAATATGTGTTCTTAGTTTAATTTAGTATTATTGCCTTGTGTGATTAACTTAATAGCGTTCAATTATTTGTCAATGATATTAATTATATGATTAAGCACTAACCAAACTTTCCATTAATTTATTACATTTTTTTATGGGAGAGTTTACTGTAATCTGACAAGGTAGTTTTATAACGTATAACCAATGCATAAGAAATCAAACACAGGCCTATAAGATATATTAGACTGATAATTATTTTTTTTTAAAAAATACTACAATTAACTTTTAGATATTCTGATTATTTTTTCACAACAAATTTTTTAAATAAATTAAATGTGTTCAAAATATTGACTTTATGAGTATATATAAAGCATCAATCCAAAAATTATAAAAATAAAAATTTAGTTTAGAAGACTACAAAAGAAGAAGATCAGAGGAGGGGGTCTTTTAGCAGAGATTCAGAAGAAAAGACAGAAGTGCAATTCACATGGCTCCTCCTCAATAGAAACAGCCAAAGTTATGCATTGAAGGCCAACAGTATCCCATCTCTAATGAAGGCACAGAAATTTAATGCTTCATTCATGTTACTCCAAGGATTTAACCAACTGTTATTACTGTGCTGTACACATACAAGTGAAATTAAGTTCAGAACAACGAATACAGCTCATTGCACAGAGAGAGAGAGAGAGAGAGAGAGAGAGTCAACTTTGTAAGGAGCTTCCAAACTCTCACCTTTGATCTCAAAACAAAAGGAACATCAAAGAGGCATCTTTGAGCTGCAAAAACTATGTTGAAGGTGGCTAATTGGGAGATTTAGAACCCATTCATCTCCAGCAAGTAAGTCCTGCGCTTCAATAGCGCCTTTACAGCAGCCCTGAAAGGCCCATCGAATGCGCCGCTCACAAAGGCCTCGATTTCCTTCCGACTGCTACCATGGCAGCCGCTGCCACTGCTGACACATCCATCACTTGATGGCCTGATTGCAACCAAAGTAGCTCCTTGCATACCCATTCCCTCGGGAAGCTCCAGGTATGGAGCATACCTCAGCTTCATGTTCGATGCAGGCACCTGGGTTCGATTAGCCGACGCTGAAGCTGCCAATGGCTTCTCCCTGAACTCCCTTAGCTGTTCTGCACCCATGATCAGTGTTCCCTGCCCATCAGCATCGGTCAGAATGATGCTTCTCAGTGTAGGGTGATCTTTGATTATTGGCTTTAGAAGGTAATGCCTGGTGGAAGCAGCAATCAGCGAGCTGATCGTCCACACGACACGCAATTTCAGCCCACCGTTCGTATAAAACGACTCTGGTATGCTCCCATTGTCCTCGGCCGAAGGAGAAGAATCCTGGTCACTTAAATTGGGCTTCCGATCGATCCTTGTTCCTCCGAGTATCACACAATTCTCAAGCGTGCTGCCAAATTCTGCCATTTGAGGACCATGCCATCCTCGGTGCCTACATCGCCTGCGGGAAGCTCAATTCGGAGATTGCGAACGTGGGTGAAGTTCTTGAGGACTTGGGCTGGGGAGTGGTGGGATAGCTGGGGGAGGAGGGGTTTGTTTGATCCACCTGAATTTTGGAGATTGTGGAATGGTTTGAGAATGGTGGAGGAGGTGGGAGAAGGGCTTTGATGAGTTTAGAGGGAGTCATCGGAGCTATCTCCCACCGTTTCACGACACATACATCATGGACAAGGGGACAAGGAGTTGAACTTGGAAACAGAAGCAGGCAATGGATGTCAGCAACATTGTTGAGAATTAGGAGGATTATAGGGTCAGGAATTCGATCGAATTGGTCCTCTTGGAGGGGCGAGTCGGTGTGGATTCTGTATTTTGATTGCATCTTTTGTCTCAAAAGGTAAAATTTGTAGCTTTCAATGGTTGAGATGAATTGATGGAAGCCTGGGTGTGTAGTATTTTATTCAATATGGACTCAGAGGTTTCCTTCTTACAAATTTAACAGGTTAATGAGAAACTAGCAAAGCACTACTGAAAGCTCAGAAGCTGAAAACCAGTCCGATCAAGCAATCTGTGACATGTAGAAAAAAGATGAACTTCTACACATCAGGAAAACAAAAACAAAACAAGAGCACTTACATTAAACACTAAAAAAAATATTATTTCCCTTGATTCGGGTCTTGCAAAAGAGAAAGCTATTTTGATCACAAGAAAAAATTCATATATAGCATGCAAATCTACTAGGATTGCATTTTTTTCTGTTAAAAAAAAATTAAGTTAAAAGAACAAAAAAAGTACCAAAACAAAACAAACAGCCACTCTGACTAATCAATCTGGTGCAAATAAAGATGAACGCTTACACATCAGAGCAAATCCAAGAGCACAGAGATCCTTCATTTTCAACCATTTTACATCAAAGATGAAGAATAAGAGAGTCTTTTAAATTGATTTAGGTCTTGCAAAAGAAAAAGCATTTGATCATAAGAGAAAAAAAAAATCCAAATACTAAAAGCTTTATCCTCAAATCCACAGAACTAGAAATCAAAACACGAAAACAAAAAAATTATCCTAAATTGGCATCTCACCTCCCTCAAGATCACATCTTAGGCAGGAAAACGACCATAATCGCCGGAAATTCACTTCCATTCCTCAAATTTTCCCGAAAAAAACTTAAGAATCTGTCGATCTGAGCCGGTTCAAAATCTAGTTGACCACCAAGCTTCAAGAGGAGAAGAAGGGCGAAGAATTGTCGAGAAGACAGGAAAAGGTAAGCTGATTTGTGGATTGACTTTCTTCTGCCTTTCTTATGAGAGCTATCCGATATTCGCAATATCGAAACCATCAGGGTAAAGGAGTCGTTAGGTTCCCGTCTTCTTTGCTGGAGAAGTGGACGGGAGATTAACGCCGTTTAGTCGGCTAAAATTTGGTGGGCAGAAAGAGGGGCAAGTGGCCAACGAAAAAAATTTACAGTAACTTTTACAATATTTATTTAATAAATTCAATTATTATTTAAACTTAATATGAAAATAAAAAATTATAATTATTTCAAAAATAATATAGTTCTTTAAATATTCGTATTAATTGTTAGATACTTTAAAGATATTTTTTTGATACTTTTTATATTATTATCATATATTTAAAATTAAAATAGTGCACAATAATTATTCCTATCAAATTATAACTAATCTTATATTCTATTTTCAATTGATAGCATGCTAAGAATAAATTTCTATCTTAATAAAATAAAGTTTTTTCATACACAATCACCTTATTATTCTATATTATAAATCAACCAACTTCAAATTTCCCCTACTTTATATTATAATATTACTATATATAATTTATTTTTGATTTATTCTTATTAAATAATCATAATTTATTGATTTCTTTTTTTATTTTTCCTTAAAGAACTCATTCTACCACAATCTAATTATTTATTTATTTATTTATTTTCATATTTTTTTTTCATTTATTTTAGGTTAAAAAGTCAGCTTCAACTCTGTGGAATGGTTATAGTCAAATCATGCATGTACGGAATGACATATAATTTCATGAAATTATAAACATGCAATGCTAATAGTCAACTGACTTCATTTAGATAGCATTTATTATGTTGAAAGAGCTGAACAAAGGGATACTTTGGGCTATGATTTCATTATATTGCATCAACATTTATATCAATTACTTCATAGATCAATAAAATACACATTTATAAACACTAATTTTATTGTTCAACATTAATTTAGATATTATCATTCAATTTCCATGTTTGGCAATATTAATTTTGAATCTCAAACTCTTCATAGATTCATTTGCCCAAAATTTTAAAAATATTTTGACGATCGAGTCAAAAAATATCGATGTAGATGGATTGTATCGACCTGACCTGAAAAATAAGCTCGAGCCAAATAAAATATCGAGATATTAATCAGTAATTGAACGAATTTAATTTATTTGGATCCGTCTCGACTCAACTTATGATTAAGTCTAAATAAAAAACAAATGCATTAATAGACTAAATTTTCAGCAATGAAAAAGCTTCATCATGAAATAACAAAAAATAATAATAATAATAATTCAGTGTTCATTAAATATGTGTATACCTCAAAGTCAAAGATATTACATGCGATAAAATTTGAAAATTAAATGTTGTTGAATAACCTTTTATTAATTGAGATTTAAAAAAAAACTATCTAGTGTTTATTGGTATAGGTTTATCAATAGAAATTGAACTTATTAAATATTCATAAATAAAATTTATCATGTTCAATAATTGAAAATATAATAATAAAAAATCTATAAGAAAGGATTCATTTATTATTTTAAATTATAAACACAATAATATGATATTTTTTTATAAATAAATTTTAAATATTTATTCAGATTTATCACTTAAGAATAATGAAATAAATACAAATTTATTTAAAACCAAATCAGCTGTAAGAAATCAAAGAACTTTTGAGAATCCTAATTATTAGAGACTCCGGACTTGAAAACTCGGCAGTTCTTTGTCATAAACGCTAACGTTCATCCTTATTTTTCTCTTATTCTTTTCTTTTTTTATCAATTAATTTTCCCAGAAAATTTTTAGAGGGATACAATTTGCATGCCAAATAGTCAAATTTTTATTATTGCATCATGGATGACATAAATAATTTAGGCATTTGTGACAATTACAGTAATTTTTTGTCACCCAAATCTGTAAATGTTATGGTTGTGGCGTTACAATCTGCCAACTTGGCTTTCTGCAATTTTAAGTGCCAGTCTTCTCAAAAGGATAACTATCTTCGTTTACAGACTACTATTTTTTATATTCAACTCGGAAATGCAAGCGATGTGATGATAATGATTAATTAAATGAATTCTTGTTGGGGCATCTGAAAGTGTAGGAAGGGAATGCTTTAGTGAGAGAGAGAGAGAGAGAGCGCATGAATTATTGGTTATGCAGTTAGTGCTGAATGTCGGTCCAGGTGGAGGTGGATGACAATGGAGATTTCACGAGCAAAGAAAGAATATAACCCACCATCTTACCGATTGCTGAAAAATCTTCGATTCTCTCTAACGCCTAATTAAAAGTAAGTGACGCTGAAATGAATGTGCTTTTAATCAATGAGATACAAAGCTTCAACAGATAGATCTTGAAATACAAAAAAAAAAAAAAAAAAAAAGAACAAAAGACCAGAAAGGAAATAAATAAATGAGAAATTAAAGAATGTTGTTCTCATGCACTTACCAATCCTTGTTCTGAATGTACAAAGTACCAATTAGATATAACAGAACCAAGAGTGGCAATCTGATTTGACATATGCTTGCTAGGGAAGACAGACTCAATGCAATTGGATTTCACATTTATTGGCATATTATGTCTTTGAGAATGAACATGCATGTGATCTTTTGCTATTAATATAAAGCAAATATCTCTTTTCACTCTGCTAAGAGTGATTAGCCAAAAAAAAAAAATTGAACCTCACTAAAGCAAGAATTACATAGCATACAATTCTTATATGTTTATCAATGTCTCACCAAAAATTTAATATTTATATAAATAATATCTAAATATTTAATATTACATCAAAAATATCACCATCATTTTTTTTTAAAGTAAAATATATATTTTTATGTATAAGAAAAGCATTATATTCGTAAATGTTAAACTTTAGATGTTAGATATATAAATGCGTGAGAATTGTATGCTATGTATGCAAATATCCCAAATTTCAATTACAAACTAATTAGAGCTTGGAAGGGTTGGAAAATATAAGAGGATAATACTCTTCTTTTTTTACTTTTCATATTCACAAAGCAGTACAAGTACACAATTTATGAAAGATAAAAATCACCTACAATAGAAATAACTTATGTAAATTTGCCTATTAAGTTTAGTGGCATAGTTAAGAATTAAATCATTCTTCATATACAATGGACAGCCGCATAAGGCAAGTCACTCCTTGCAAGATTGCTGAGAGGAAATATTAAGAGTGCATTTGAAACAATTTTATAGCTGATTTACCTTTTAGAAAGATCATAGTTGTGTTTGCCTGTCAACTTTCTAGCTACTTTTTAAAAAATTGTGATGAAAAACTATTTTTGAGAACTAGAACTGTTAAAATGTGATGGTTGCTAAAAAGTTACTAAAAAATATTTGGAACACTCACAATAATTTTCTAAAAAGTTATTTTCTCACAATAACTTATCAACTATTTTTATAAAAAGCTGAAGCTGCTCCAAAGGGATCCTAAAACAGCAGTGAATCAGTTCCCAATCATACGGTTTGGTGACTTAAGGTGTAAAGGTAGGGGCGTTGTTTGGAAGGGAGAGCAGAAGGAAGCGATGATCCAAGAGCAGAAGAATTCCCTTCTGGCTGAAGATAGGAAGGGATAATACGGAGGAGGTTTGAACAGAGATTCAAAATGTCTTTAGATGCAGCAAAATCTTTGCATTTGGCAGCCAAGGCAACAATCATTTCAGTGCTACTAACTAAGACAACGCAAATAAATACATACAAACTTATAAATCCAGTACCAAAGGACATGGTCAAGAGAAATGTAATGGGGTAACATGAATCTAAATAGTATGGATTAATGTAGCAGCTTACAAGCAGCCGAACCAGAAAGGAACATAATCATACAAATAACTTCCTACTTCATTCTATATGTGAGAAGCAAAACGACAGACATACCTTCACAGCAAGTCAAGTCATATAAAAACATAAGCACGCGCATACAAAATCTCTGCCCGGATCACTGATCTAGAGTGTCCCTTTCATTTCTTTTAGTTCCCATTTTTCAATTTAGTTATCTATCTCAGTCGTTGGATCGGTTTGTGCTTCGACTTTCTCATTGTTTTGATTGTTATCAGTAATTATCCTTTCAGAAAGGATTTGTCCAACCTTAACATATTTCTCCATGAATTTCTCTTCCCAATCTTGCAAGACTTCCAGTTCGGGGGCACTGAGACCTTCAAGGTTGCCATTTAGGTCGTTGTGGTCAAAAGACATGAGAGCCAAGGCTCGGCTAGATTCCCTCCCCGCAAATAAAGAATAAGGTCCACCAGGTCCATAGAACATCCTGCATCAATACAGAAAATGAGGGGCGTATCAATTACAAGTACTTAAGTTTAATATCTTCAATGAATCACTATTTTTTTTTTTTATTCTTTTGCTGTACATCAACGATGTTTTACTAAAATCTGGAAGACACAATAAGAGAGAGTGTAACCATATTTAAAACGTTAAAGCTCAACTAGTGTTGATTAACTCTATATTCTGTTCCTTGTCACATGAGCTACGCTGCCTCAGACGGTCATGTAAGTTCAGAATTCCCAACCTTTAGAATTGCAAGAAGCATCGGAATCCACGCCAATGGCTTTAAATCTGTGCGTGAAGATGTGTTGATTCGCCACTTCATCAATTTGTGTGCTTCACCTTTCAATCTTCATATTGTTTGTGGCTACAAGAACAGGCAATCTTCTAGGTTTTTTGAAGCAACATTAGACTACTCACTTTCTTCAAATGCCCTTTCGGTGGCTAGGGTTTTTGGATGATTTTGGAGACTTGATGGTGCATATGAGAGTAAGATTTCCTATGTGAGGTAATCTTTGTGTTGTGATATTATTGGGTTTTTTTTTTCTTTAGGTGGGGGTGCAATTGGGATATGGGAGAGCGCTTGAGTGTGCTCTTATTTTGTAAATCACATTTTTATATTAATGGATGAATGGATCAGATCATCTCTCCTCTCACATGGACACAGGCTTTGTTGTAGCCAAACCACATAAATCTTGCTATCTTTTGGTAATAGGAATTTGGTTTTATTTGTTTGCTAGTTGTTTTATTTTCCATTGAACAACGGATTCTGAAATTATTTGCTCAACATTGCCTGTTGGTTGGGAATTTGAATGGTAGCTGCAGCTTCCTAAGAATTATGGTTATTCTTCAGCCCTATGTTTGCGATAGATTTGTTATAAGAGCTACAAGTCATGTCATGTGTGGCATCCATTACAAGAGTTGTGGTTTCGGCGTGTTTATTATGTAAAATGGGCTATTATGCATTATGGAACCTTATCACTAGATTGCTAAGCCGTCAGGCTATTACAATGAAAATTATGGAGTTTAACTAGAGTTGACTTTTAATCTTTTAATATAATACAATTCTTAAGAGTAAATTGTCTTTCAATCTTATAAGATAACACAATTCCTCTCTCTTGAATTATACAAGAGAAATTTACAAACATAGCACACAATTCTTATGTTTTATATATCTAACACCTAAAGTTTGTGTCTAAAAATATAGCACTTTTCTATGCATGAAAAGATGTATTTCATTTAAAAAATTAATAATGATACTATTTTTTATATAATATTAAAAATTTGAGTGCTATTATGCAAATATAAAAGTTTGGTGTTAGATATGTAAATATATAAGAATTGTGAGCTATGTATGTAAATGCCCCATTATTCAAATGATAAATGTATATATGATTTGTTTGTTTTTCATATATCTCATGAGGGTTTATTTTCATCTCTCAAGATGATACATTCTTTTTTTATTTTTTGATGGAGCACCATTCAAAACCTAAGAACCCCAATGAGTTCAGATTCATTGTTGAAGATGAAATTTTATAGGTTTCCAGGGGTATTATGGTTATCATAAGGCAAAGAAGATTGGCAATCTTTACTTCTCTTAGAGCAACATGTTGACAACTAATGCATTAATTTTCTCCTTAAATGAATTAACTAGATTATGGCATATGATTAGAACTGAACAAAAGAGAATTATTTATTTAGTGGTTAAAAGATTGGAGCTTTGAAATTCTATGAACATTGTGTTCTGAACAAACATGCCAAATTGAAGTTTCCTACTGTTTGATATCACTAAGGGATTTCCACTATATTCATTCGTCATCTCAAAGTTAAATTGAAAGGTGGAAATATATACACGTTATCATTATAGAGATGATTTCTCAAGAAATGGATTTTCATGTTTAAACAATAGAGTAATATATATTTGAAACATTTAAGAAGTAAAAGACATAAATTAAAAACCAAAATAACAAAAAGATCAAGGCTGAGATCTAACAAGGACTTGTTATTTTAAGTTTGAGATATTTTATCAAAAGGAATGCATTATTAGATATAGATTTATAGTGGATACACCTCACAAAAAATGGACTGGCAGAGAGATTGAATAGGATACTTTTGGAAAGGGCAAAATATATGTTATCCAATATTTATTTGAGTAAGATTTTTTAGTCAAATGTTGTTAATATTAAATATTTCATGGTGAATAGAAATTCAATAATTGTTATTTAGTGAGGAGGTATGATCAAATCATCCTACAAATTATTCAATTCTAAGAGTGTTTGGATGTTTAGCACCAAAGAGAGCAAGTATGACCCCAAAACTAAGACATGCATATTTTTTAGGTATGTCGATAATATGAAGGAATACAGACACCAAAGCTAAGAAGTGCAAATTTTTTGTGTATGTAGACAATGTGAAGAGATACAAACTTTGATGTATGGATGCCAAGTCACTTGGGTTATTAATCAACAAGGATGTCAAGTATAATGAATTAGACATGTTTCAACAAAATTCAATGCAAATTAAAGATTTAGGAAGAGAATAGATAGAAAAAAGGCTTATCAAATTTGAGGTGGAGTATACATTATTAGATGATAACTCAATATAAATGTCAATTTTATTTTTCTCTTTAAAGATTTATCACCTAAAAAACACTTCCAATCTTGCAAAGTTTTTTACAAATATCTCTGCAAGATAGATTTTGCATACCATTTCCAATTCTTTCAGAAAGTCCTCCAATTATGTTAAATGTCAAGTAGATTCCATCTAACAAGATCATCTTTGTCATCTTGGATGATGCACAATGATCCTCAATGTTTTTCTTTCAATCTGCTTAGCAAGTACATTCAACATAACTATCCAAAGGTAGCAATAGCGACTGCCTAATTAAGATACGCGTCGTTGATAATATGATTAATTATCAAATTCATTTAATTAGTCAATGTAAAGCATTTAGTTTATGTTTTAAATTAGTTGGCATTTTAATTATTTAGTACTTATCTATTTATGTAATTATTTCTAAGGCCCTTTGATTTAAAAAAAAGACCCTTAAGGTTTAGCCAGATGGAATGAAGTATTTTTTGAATTATTTTTCATTGATCTCCTGGCTCTCTCTCTCTATTCTTATTCCACTCTTGGCTTTCCATTTCTCTATATTATCCATCTCTTTTGATTTTTCTCTCACATGCTCTCTCTCATTCCCTAAGCCTCCTCTCTCTTGCATTGGTTATCTTAAACTCCTCTCTCTCTCTCTCTCTCTCTCTCTCTCAATCTATTAATCTGAATATCTTTTCACCCTGTAATGATCTATTCCTCTCTCTCTCTAATTGTTTGCTCATCACCTCCCTCTCAATTCTCCCACTTAATTTTGTTCACATTGAATCCCTAAAATCATAATTCAAAGTCTAAAGCATATAACCAGATGTTATCCAAATTATTTTGATGCAATTTTGGGTCCCATCTCCATTATGCAAGAGAACTACCCCTTGGCAACCATTACCAAATCATAGAAACAACCTAACACATTTTCAACACCATTATGATTCCAGTACTTCCACATTGTTTCCTATGCACCCATTCTTTTATTTATTATTTTTTATTTGAATCAGGAAGTGATAAGGATCATAATGGAACTAAATCTTTGTATGAATCACTTATAGAATAATGGGCAAGTCAAAACTTTAGACCTCAAAGAAACTGCTGGGGACTCTAGTATTGATTAGAGCTGCTGGAAATCCATTACAATACCTTGAGCGCACATAATAAGGCAAGAAACAATACTCGAGATTACCAGAAGGAATACCTTACATGGTTTTGATACCAAATACAAACAAAGCAGGCTTTTATTTATTTAACAAAATAAAACACAAAGAAGAAATTGCAGTTGAAGGAAGAAGCACACTCTCACAAGCACACACAAAGCACTCTTTTTTCAAACTCAGCAAACCTTCTATGGCAAATAACACACTTATTTATAAAGTATTTTACAAACGAACTTCACACAGTTAAACTTAATTTTACAAGTTTGAAATAAAGAAAACATCTTTTCTAAAATAAAACTAAAATAAGCGCATCTGTTTTACTACAAGAAAAGTAAAATAAGCTAAAATCTCGTTAAAGTAAAGCTACTTTATCTACTTTCCAAAAGGCATGAGACCCACTAAACAAAATTGTGTCTATTTATGCATAATTAATGATACAATACTGTGGCTTCTACAACCTATAATCCTTTGCTCTGATCCAATAATTTTTGTATGATGGTCATGAATTCATCATCAATAAAGAGCTATATAAATTGAGGATCCTGAAACATTTGTTTGTAATCTTTGAAATTGGGTGTTGGACTTACAAAGAGCTATATAAATTGCATTTGGTAATCCTGAAGTATTCTTTATTTAATCTACTTTCCAATTCTTGAGGATAATTCCTATTTAAATTATCATGAATATTTTTTGAAGAAAATCCATAATTATCATATGGCTTGTTGATGACCAGCTTTTAATAATAATTTTAACTTATTTTTCACACTTATTTGTGACCACCACTTAAACAATAACTTTCTTTAAATATATTTTTGATTCAAGTGATCATAACAAATAAAAACATTCCATGATCGGATCTCTAGGATCTAGGACTCAATGAAGAAGTAAATAAGACTTCCTTTAATTAATTTTTATGAGCAAGTTACTTGTATTGTGCTAAACAGTTCTAACCACGGATTGCAAGTATCTTTTTTTTATGTGAGCATAATAAATCTTAAGCTCTTCTTCAAACCTAACCCATCATCTGAAGAACTAGAAAAAGAATATTTTTGGTGATGAATTTTTTCATCATAACAAGCATTCATGAATATTTGTGTCTAGGGTTTACTTTATACTAATAATGAAGACTATGCTTACATTTTAATAAAAATATATTAAAACACTTTATAGGTAGTATATGTGATCAGGGAGAATGAATTTGCTCCATTCAAAAACTTCATTGTTAAACATTAACTCATTTTTGTGGTGCAAAAATATTTTCATCTATGGAACAGGATGTCGAAGTACTCATTGCAAGTAAAAATTCATCAAAGGATTTCTAGTTTATGAACTGATAAGATAAAACATCCTTAAGATCTTAATACTAGTCAAATTCCTTATTAACATCAAAATAAATGTTAAATATAGATGAAAAATGATCAAAAACTCTTATGAGGGTTTTACTTAATTCAAAAATCTAATTTTGAATCCTCCAAAGACAGCACCTCTTCCTTTGATTTAGAATCTCGAGAATGCTGAAATAATTGCAATAAAAATTTACTATAAATATATTATTTAAATAAATAGACTTAATACTTTAATAGATGCCCAAATCGATGAATTAATTAGACTTCTTCCTCAGCTAAAATCTTAGACATTTAAGGAGAAAAGAAAAATCCCAATAAACCACAAATAATACTGAAAATATGGTGAGAGATGTCTTTAAAAAAGCCATAGACAGATAAAAATGCCTACTATGGTCAACAATAAAATAATAACAACAATAAGCCTTTATCCCACTATGTGGGGTCAGATACATGAATTGTTTTTCTCCATTATGTCCTATTAAGTGTCAAATTCTCATTTAATTTCAATAAACTAAAATCATTTTTTATACATCCTAATCAAGTCTTTTTAGGTCTACTACTATGGTCAATGACCTAAAACATAAGATTAACAAAATCGATAATGAAATAATTCTATTAAAATTTGAATGAGCTAGTATGTTAATAGACTTGTTAATCTTAAACTCATTCACATAAAGAAGTTCTAAAAAAAGAAAATTGTATAGTCGAAATTAATCTTATTAACTCATTTCAAAAGGCTATTATGCATAAATAGTTTATAAAAATTAACAATATTAAAAATCAAGAATATGCAATTCAAAACCCAATCATTTTGGTAGATAATGGAAGTAGATATGAAATGCATCTAATAATTATCCCTACAAAATACGTCAAAATTACTCAAAAAAAAAATCTCGACTAGTGGTAATCAAATGAAAATTAAATACAAATCACCATTAGAAACAATTTATAAAGATGATATTTGTATTACAACTTAATTTTTTCTTGTGAAAAATCTTTCATAATATGTGATATTAAGTACACATTATCTATATGAAATCATGACTATTAATAAAGTAGATAAAACTGAAATATATTTCAAAGAAATTGAAGCAAATTATCTCTAGTTTATAATAGATCCTAAAGCGATTATTCTTAACGAGATAAAAATATATAATTAAAAAAAAGCACAAATTAGTTTTCTAAAAAAACTAGGATTAAAGCTAATTTTGGAAGAAGAAAAATTAGGAGAAAATATCCTTCATTTTAAAATCTTCTTAACAAAATATGCAATGATAATACCATTTTTTTCAAAAGTAGAAAATTAATCATGCCACTCTTTCTTGTATAAGCAATTTCAATGATAAAATTATTCATACTAAAGGCCATTATTAACAAATGAGCAAAAGATTATCTAGACCTTCATAAAAATGAGATTATTGATCTCTTGGTTAGGGAACTTATTCATAAGCCATACTCTCCATAGAATTGCATGGCTTTGTATGTCATGCTACTAAAAAAACAAAAATATTATCCTCTTCATTAGGCCCAAAATAAATTTGATATCCATTACTTAATAAGAAAGATCATTTAAATAGATTTTATAAAGTTGTCATCTTTCAAAATTTGATTTAAAATCAAGATATTCTTTGATTGAAATCAGCTAAGAAGATGAATACAAAATTGTCTTTGTTATTCCATTCAGATATTATGAATGTAATATTATATAATTTAGTTTAAAAAAGGGACCAATTGAATTTTTGAATATTATGAACAAACTTTTATTTTTATTCACAACATATTATTGTCAGCATAGATTATATGTTAATATTATGTCATTTAGTATTAAAAATGGTTTACTTATTTCCACAACCTAAATACAATTATTTCAAATTAAATTATAATTTTAGACCACAATATTATTAATGCAACAATTACTCATATAAACTCATATAATTAGGATTATTGAATTTGCTTCTAAATGTACTACGGATTCCTTGATATCACTAAATTCCAATGATCTTTAAGTTCTCTTAATTATGTAGCTAATTTCTATAAAAAATTAATAGTCAATGTTGTTATCCTTTATATCCTTTAAAAAAATAACCTCATTATTTCAAGCTCATATTTCAGCTACAAAAAAAGTTGAATAAAAGGTAAAAAAATTTACCCTATCAACATCTAACCAACTCAAATAGATTTAAAGTATTTGAAATTGATGCCTTTAAAATCAACTTTACCAGTATTCTAAAACAAGGAAAACCTCTCTAACTAACAATTGGTTCATTATATTTCAAGTAGATGAAATACTACTCAAATAAAATATTCCACCATTAAAAAAGAAATGTCTTCTATTGATAAATATATTTCTATATTTAAGGATGAATAATTGAGTAAGACTTTTTATTTGCATTGAATGTAGTAATTAAATTCATTATACAAAATAAATTTAAGCATCTAGCCTCCAAATAAATATTTGCAAGATAAGAAGCACAATACCTATATTTGATTTTGATATTTGATATATTCAAAGAACATTTAATTCTTTGCTTGGCTTTTTAATCCAACAATTTTTTTAGGGTGGCAAAGTGGATTTTTGACTAAAGCAAAGGCCTAATGGCCCCACAAAAATACTCCAGGATAAGGGCAAAGATGACATTCCTCATGAGATAGTCATTGGGGTTATCATGTAAATGCTTAAGATAAAGGGAAAGGTAATATTGTATTAATTTAATGCATGTATTAAAACCCAAATAGTAGCCATAAAAGAAGAAATCATCTTCTTCGAATTAACCTAATCTAAAGAAAATCAACTTCTTCAAATCCTCTAGTTTGATCTCAAAAATATCCTTGAGATCAACCTAAATGACCATAACACCAATTCTCCTTGGACACTTATAGAAACTTTTCCCATCCACATGAGGTATTACTAAAATAAGAATGCATATGAGAGAAAATTAACTTCTCTAAATCTTGTAGAAATTCTATATAGTTCAAATGACTTAATAAAGTCATCATATATATCAAATGCATTATTAATATACAGAATTTTACAACGAAAAATTGGAGATAAAATAGCTATCAAGAAACACAGATTCTTACTATTGATCATCTAATTGGCATGATATAAATTGACTAACATACATATGTCCAAACAAAGATGAAAGCATTTTATATAATAAACCTTAAACAAAGGTATTCATGGATGTTTGTGATGTTGAAAGAAATCAATGCCAAGATTATTTCTTACTTTTAAAAAGATGGTGGTATAGGTTTAGAGCAGAGTTTGAGATTATTCATGTTATCATAAAGAATACATACAACTTGTGGGTGTAATCATCCCCGTAATATAAGAAACTTGCCTAAAAAATTAATCAAATAATAAGTCTCGTTCACTTTCTCATTGAGTTGCAAATCCTATGGATCTAGCCATGAAATATTTTTATTAGTCATGATCATTTAAATCTACATCCAAAAAAAGTTCTTGCTTAAGTGGTAACCACAAATAAATATAAAAGACACTAAAATATATTTAAAATATTATTAACAACTATAAAGAGTAGATCATTAATAAGCTATATGACAAAATTTATGCAATGTAAAGAGAAAATGTCCTCATAAATCTCTAAAGTAGCTTAAACAAAGAATACTTCAGGAATCTAAAACACACCATTTTAAAAATGGAAAACAAATGTCTTAAGATAATGATGAAGATCTTATTGAGGATAAGGCCATGGCATACTAATAGGCTGACATGCAAAAATTCTAAATCAAGGCAAAGAACCTTAGGCGGTAGAAACCATATTATTGCATCAACAATGGGCCCCATGCCTTTTCTTATACAAATAAAGTGGCTTTACTTAAAAGAGATTTCATCTTTACATTTCTTTTCTTTTAGTAAAGCAATTTGCTTTACTTTAGTTTTATTTTTGAAAAAGAAATCCACTTTATCTTTAACTTGTAAAATTAAGTTTAACTCTATGTGAAGTATATCTATAAACTACTCTATAAATAAATTTGTTCTCTGGCATAGAGGGTAGACTAAGTATGAAAGAATATTTTGTGAGAGTGCTTTCACCTTCAAACAAACATGCAACTTCATCTTATAAGTTGTGCTTTGATAAATAAAATTTTAATTTTAATTTCATGCTTGTTTCTTTGTTTTACTTTCCAACTAATATTATAGGAAAAAATATTTGCATGCATCTAAGTGTAATTTTGGCTGAATTCTAAAGCTCGTAATATAATAAAATAAAACTCGAATATTCACCAAAAAAAGTTTGTAAGAAAGGCATAATAGTCACATATTTGCTTAATATAGAAGGATGATCATAGTATTAGTATTATGTGCTTTTAAAATTTAAGAAAAATATTTCCCAATATGTGTATCTCCATGGTAAGCAATCAACTAACTCATGATCAAATACAACTTTATAATTTCTTAATTTGAAGAATTTTGAACATTTATGATAATATAACTAAATTTCTATATTAATCTTTGAAAGCCACTTAGCCCCACTAAACATGTTAAGCAAACACGTGCTAAGAAGTATCATTGTTGGGGATCAAAACCAAAAATGGCACAAAAATTAGGATTGTATCACATAAATCCCTTGACCAATAGCTCCTAAGGTTTGTTCAAGTTAGCCCTCTTAATAAGGTCTCTCCTATAATGTGAAAAGTTTCAAAGTTTTTTTATTTTATTTTATTTATATCGAAGTCAATAAGGTGAGACTTTTTTTATGATCTGCGTGGAATCCGAACCCAAGACCTTAACAACAACTTTCAAAGCTCTTATCAACTGAACTAATTGACACCCATGTGATAAATTTCAAAGTTAAATCCTAAATAAATCCATTATGTGTTGCATTTCTTATGAATGTGACAATTCAAAAAGTTATAGAGATCGGGGTATAGTTATGAGGTAGATCAAGCTAAAAGTATATCTTAAGAGCTGTAAGGCTAAAAGTCAAGGAATTTTCTAAGCAATGATTGCTATAAGGAATTGAGATTATTTGTCGTCTACTTAAAAGCTTTGAGACTTAAAATGTGGGTTAAGTCATTTTGTGGTTAGTGCTTGAAAAAGATATTTTAGAGCTACAAAAATATCTTCATAAAAGGTTTTATAGATTTAAGATAAAGTCTATGCATTTATCTAAAAACATAAGTATTTTATCATACATGGTGGATAATATCAATATTATACAACCAAAGGAAACCAACTAGAATTTGACTAATATCCATCAATAGAACATCACATTAAATCACACATTGGTAATCATGCTCAATCAAAGGTGCAGAAGTTTTATCCACCCAAGCAATCCAATATGGCCTAGAGTGCCTCTTGACCTTAAAATTTAGTTTAGCTTAGATCCTTAATCATTATACTTCCCTAAAAATTATCACTTCAAAAGTTTCTCATCATATCAAATAAAGATATGATGAAGAGCTTTCTTCTATGATGTGCTAAATTTCAAAGTTAAGGCCTAAGAGAATTTTACCATGTGTTGCATTTCTTATGAAGGTAACTATTCAATAAAAAATTATAGAAATACAATGGCTTATGCAACTTAGGAGGTCAATCAGGCTCAAAGTATTTTGAATCTTAGGAGGTGGATCAAGATCAAATTCAATGACAAAAAGAATCTTCAAAACAATGATTGCAATCAAGAATTGAGATTTGCTCTCCTATTCAAAATCTTTGAGATTCAACATGTTAAGTCTTTTTGTGGTATATTTTTGAGAGACATATTTTAGAGTTATTTAGTAATATTTCTTAGAAATCTTTATTGGTTTAAGATTATGTTTATGCTTTTATCTAGACACAAGCATTTTTATCTTCCGTGGATGATGACATCAACATCAATCAACAAAGGAAAACCTAAGGAATTGTCCAACATCCATCAACAAAGCATCAATAGAAATCATGGGGAAGCTTTATCAACCCAAGAGACCTGGTTTAAAGTGCTTCATAACCTTAAGATTTTATCTTTTGATGATTAACTTAGATTTAGAATCACGCTACTACCTTAAAAACTAGCACTTTAGAAGTCTTCTCATCATATCACATAATGATATGGAAGATATTGGTTACCTTCAATTCATTTAAATTAAGGGTGATGAAAAGAATAGCATGCAAAGCAACACCATGGACATGAACATTATCTAAAAACAATTCATTATACTAACCAAAATATATTTGAGCTTAACATGTTTAAGTTCCTACTCCATAGTAAGGTGCATTGAGAGAAAAAAGAAGCAATTTAGCTTCTATTATAATTATAATGGTATTGGGCAGATAATGAGTTTGCTTGAAATTCATTGTTGAAACAAATCAGACAAGTTGTAAAGCTTCCTGAGTTGTTGCCAGAGGCTTGATATGATTTCCCTGGGTGATAGTTTGAATTGGTTTGTCCCTCAAAATATTTAGAAGTCCTTAGAAGACCTCGGGATGGATAAATTTAAGATTTTTCCCCCAGGTCAATGCTCATCCATAAGTTTCTACGATAGAGTCCAAAACATAAAGAGACCACTTGCTTTTAATCGGATCCCAATTTCACGACTGAGAACGAGATCCTCAAAATGCCAAATGCTCATCAACACTAAACAGGAATATTTATGGTTGAACAATTTTCTATTAATTAACTGGCGTGTTAGCAGGTAGTTACTATAGCTTAACCTTTGCTTCATGACTTCCAATTATCTAATGCACAGTTTCACAAAGAAGTTAACTGATATGCCGGGCACTGCCCATACTTCCTGACATACCTTTTTTTTTCTTTCTTTCTGAACTTCACTCGTTGAATCCATCTATTTCAACCCAATCTATATAATTCTTCGTACTGTCAAAATTCGCTGTTCGTATAACGTCAATCTGAATAAAAGCAGAAAACAAGTAAAACTTCCATCTCAATCAAGAACCTTTAACTACCTGGATTTCGAAACATCGTAGATATTCCCTTTAATCGCCATGAGAAGAGGCTTCTTGGGATCCGATCCGTCGTAAGCCCTCAGCTCCTCGATCGTCACCTCCCCGATGTCAACAGACTCGAGAGGGATCTCTGGCTCTGGAAGCGCTGATCTCCTCTCCGCCGCCGCCGCCGCCGCCGCCGCCGCCGCCGCTGCTTCCGCCTCCGGTGAAACAAACATTCCGCATACCATGTGGTAGATTCCAAACATGAGCGAAAGGATCGTAAAGAAGGCAACGGGGGAAAGCCCCGTGTAGGAGTAAATCGTCTCTGCAATAGTCGTGTAGAGCTCCATGACTCCCATAGCCGGATTAGGGTTCTTCTTCTTCGCCTTCACTCTGATATCAGAGGTTTTTTATGGTGGAAATTCGCAGCAATTTCGATTTCTGAAAAATCTCGAGTTGTAAAGTAGCCGCGGTGGATCACAGCTGCTACTGTGGCGGGAAAAAGTGATCGGAGCGGATGGCAAGATCGGATTTTTCAAAGTTGGTCTTTATGGCCGAAAAATTTGCTTTTCCCGAAAGTCATCCGCTTTGCAGCAATGCATTAAACTTAACGATAAATAACTTTTTTGAGTAAGGATTTAAAAGTGATTTGCTTTAAGATTAAAAAGAAAATTATTACAGATATTTTTACATCAGAATTTTAAAAATATAATATCATATAATATTTAATTAATACATAATTACTATAAATTAAATATAATATATATATATATATATATATATATATATATTAATATAAAGTATTGTGTACTAATGTGTATATAAATATTATATATTAATATATAATTTAATATTATATCAATGCTCAATATTTTACATTCAATATATAACAACTATGTATTTACTAAGCCTCATATATCACTATATTATTAGGATTCAAATTTAGAGCTACATCCAAACTTCACATTTAATAATCTCTCTTAAAATAAAGTATATTATAAATTGTAAATAATTTTTTTATATATTATATTTATTCTAAAATAAATTTAATAAATATGGCATTTGTTTTTAGAGTAATGATGTTAAGCCATTTGGACAACATTGGTTGATGCTTAGGCCATCATTTTAATGGTCATAGATTTTATGGAATATATATATATATATATATATATATATATATATATATATATATATATATATATATATATATATATATATATATATATATATATATATATATATATATATATATATATATATATATATGACAAATATTATAACTTAATTAAATAATATGAAATACATTTATGAATAAATTAGTACACTCTAAACATCACGTTCAAAGACCTTCAAGGAGCAATACATTTGTCATGCATAAAATACTTAACAACCAAATTAAAAATATCTATTAATAGTTAGCTACTATAATTAGGGCATTCAAATAATGAAAAGATAATATTTATCGAAAATACTCTTTATCCTCTTTCACTTGTAATAAGTATTTTACATAGCTCTATGTCCACACAAAAAAAATTAAAGAGAAAGTTATTCCATTGCAATTGAAGGCTCTATAGCTTGAGTCGAATAAAGGCATCATTATTTAAAAATATATTATCATGATACAATATATCAAATTTCATCAATGTCAAATCTTTACCATAATTTCAATAGATAAAGTTTAAAAGATTTCTAATTTGTCATCATCTTCTATAAAAAAAATTACAAGTGTTTCAATTCTTTGCATTCAAAAGATCAAAGAATACCTATAAATCTTGATTCTATTTTGAGTAAAATAATCATGAAATCTTCATAGAATACACATTAAGGCCTAGTCGTGTATCTCATGAAGTAGCTAATAGGGATAAATGCGTATGCAACCTAACAATTTTAAATTCTTAGTTATAATGAATCTCTCTGAATTATAAAAAATATATTTACAAAAATAATAAAGTTCATTAATACATAAGAATTTGTAAGAGAATTTGATTTAGCTAAAAAAAAATTTCCTCTTTTGAAAAAGTACCAACACAACAACATTTCTTTTTATTTGAAGAATAATAATAAGAGAATAAAGTTCTTATATAGAAAAAGCTACATTAGATGTTTGCAACATATTAATCCTAGGAAGTATGAGTTCTCAACACCTTATGGAAAGTCTTGTGATGCTCATTTATCACATAGTAATTCTTAACTCATTCCAATCATGACAATCATTCTGAAATAGAGAAGTTGATAAAGAGGGGCACTTGAAGTTGTCACTTGCTTAACATTATGATGATAAGTGATATAAGGAAGAGTAACCTATCACAATCAATAGAGTCATATAAATCATTGATATTAACTAAGCTATAAATGGGTGATCCAAATCCAAATAGTCAAAAACAAAATCTTAAAGAGGCGGTTTAAGTTGAACTTACCTTCTTCCTTGCTAATAATGATATATCATCGTATAAGAACATGTATGATACATTAATCTTTATGTCAATTATTATGAATCATTATAAAGTTCTACAGGGAGAGAAATTGATTGAGCACCAAGAATTATAATCATTAAAATAATATATGAAAGGTTTATTATTAGAGTAAGAGATGTATCCCTAAAACTTTTATAACCTTAGAGGCTATTTAGAGGAATAATAATGCCTACAAGATTAGGCATATAGATTTTATGATTATATGAGCATTGTTGATATAAAATGGCATCTTTGGAAGATCCATTCTCAATTTGCCTTGTGTAGTAATTTTCACTTCTCACCTCACAATTAAGTTTTCCTTCTTGAAAATTATTGTCACCATGCAATCTTAAAAGCCTTATACCAATTCTATCAAATAAGATATCACTATGAATAAGTTTTATGTCAACATTTGATGTCAAGCTACTTAATATCCTCAGCTTGTCATGTTTTTTATATAATAATAAATATATTTTCATTTAGTAATCATATAAGATGCCCCTAGCTATTAATATAGCTAAATATTATTTAAGTGTTGATATAAGCAACCCATCCATCAAAAGAAGAAAATAAAGTTCTTTGATAAGATAAAATATATAATTAAAAAAGAATCATAAAATCTTCTCAGAGCATGTTGCATCTCATGAGTGCATTACCCCCACTCGATTTCAAATGTAGTTATTGTTAAAAAATCTTAAGGATAATGGATATATATAGATTTCAAAATCAATTAAACTTGTCTAAAAGATTTGTATCTATTGATGAACATTGGCACACTAGTTAATGATTAATGGTGGGATTCTTTATGTTAAGCTTTTTTTGGGATAAAAACAAAGCTCTAAAGATGATGAGAATACAAGCTTTATCATAGATAAAAAAAATGTTATATTTAATTCATACTTTTATAGGTTAATAACATTGGAGTTGCTTACTGGAGTCTTATGCAAGATTTAAGAGTAAAAATCTAGCAATACATGCTAATGATTTATTTATCAAGAGTTTAAGTGATAATAGTCATATAATTTCAATCCATGAAGCTTATTTGAAACCTAATCAAACAAATATTTTACCTAGTTGATGTTGAAAAATAACACAAAGGTAAATCATGATAAGAACAAGCAATTTTAGTGATAAAATTGCTCAAATTTATTTAAGAAGTACAACTTACCATCATGATTTGATTTATCTATCAATTAATGAAAAAAAAATCCACTCTTTAAGGTCCTCCATAAGTCTAATCAATTTATGTAGGATAATTATCATAAAAATTTCATCTAATAAGTACCATACTACCAATCCAATCCCATGTGTTTGAGATTAGTAGATATTCCCTTTTATATGGGAATAGTAATAATATTAATTATAGTCTGAGATGAAGAAAAAAAATACTTATTAAAGATGAGCTCAACTATCAAGAACTAGATAAATTATTTGTGATGCTCATGATGACTAAGTCAAAAATGCTTTTTTGTTAATGTCATAAAATCAAAGTTGTGAATAACACATTACTTCGACAAGTACAACATGAACTAAACCACTCGAGTAGACTAATAAAATAATTTATCGAGCAAATATCCCCCACTACTAATATAAATCAAATATTTACTAATATCATTATTAATTGGAGAATTGTAAAGTTTTTGGTGAAAGAAACTAAAAGAATGACTCATAGATGATGAATACAAATTGTGCATTTAACAAATATAGCAATTGCATAGAGTCATGCTTAAAAGCCTATGAGGTTGAATCCTTCCATTTTAATCCAAATTACTTTCAAGCTACAAATAATTATGTCAACTACAAATTGTTGCTCTCCATATAATGCTTCACTCTTAAAACAAAAGCAAGTAGGTTAAAAAATTTTAATCTCCAAACTCATAGTAAATCATGTATTGGAGAATTGTCAAGTTTTTGGTCTCTCTCTGAAAATATTTCATGAAGGTCCATGTCAAGATCATCAAATTAGACAAGTTCAACATATCTCACATATGGAGAGAGAGAGAGAGACATATGGAGAGAGAGAGAGAGAGAGAGAGAGAGAGAGAGAAGAATGAAATTGCTATCTTGAAGTTTGGAAATATGCATATTACTTCCACTAGAAGATAGGCAAAAATATCAATTAAAGAAGAGGCTAACAAGATTAATCTAAAACTTTCACTCGATATATATGTAAGATAACAAGGAGACAAGATATTTATGATATAAATTTGCAAGATATTTTATTTTAAATTACATATCTCTAAGAAATTGTACTCGTGAATCAAGAAGGTTCAAGAGTCTTTAGGTGATTTTGTAATTTAATTTATACAGATCTATAACAAAACTCTAAATGTTTATAAATAATGAGATAATTCCTTTCTTTTTAAAGATAAAGATATCAATGCAACTTTAACACAATGTTTGATTTCTTGAATGCATTTATTTAAATTTTAAAAGGTGATGGGCATCCAATTTTTATGGTTGAATTGAGAAAATCTCTTGAACATAATCTATAGTTAATTAAGGGTGTGTTTGAGACAGTTATAGTTATCTAAAAAAATAGTAATGAATGTACTACGTAAGACCTATTTATTTATGCTACAATAGGGCCAACAAAATTTTTTTTTTTAAAAAGTCAAATTGCAGTTTTTTGGCCGCTACTACAAAGATGAGCCAGATAAAGTTGAAAAATATAATTTTCCAGCCGCAAATTCTTCAAAGCGCAAACATACGACAATGTCTCAAACGATACTACAGTGCTGTGCAGCACTGCGCGCCACCGCCACCGTTGTCCTAAACACACTCTTAATGTCATATCACAATCATTTAAAGTACAATTTACATCCACTTGGCTAATATTCAGAAAGTACTATATTCAAGTTACTCAACAAGAATGATTAGAATAAATAAGATGTAGTTGATATCATTACAAAAAGTTATCCATTAAGATTTTTTTTGCCTCAAGCAATAGTATAATTTTTACAAATAATATCATAAATGTGCATAATGAAATATGATTCCTTGTGTTGCTAAGATACACACACAGAGAGTTAGAATCCAGTCAGAAAAGTTTTTATTACTATTATTTATTGCATTTATTCTTCTCCTCCACCCTTGAATTATAAATTAGTTTAAATTTTGTTGAAATTTACAACCATTGATCAAGCATGCATATGATGTTTGTTATCGAACAACTGAATAGCTGAATGCATATGCTTCCGCTTCTAACGTTGATCCATTAGATGCTGTTGAAACTCTCTTTGCTATTTCTAGGTCGACTTCAATTCTTCTGCCCATTCTACTCTTCTCTCAATGTCAGTCTTGGGGATCGGGTACAACGAGATCACTTTTCAGCTTGTTAATCTTATATGCATGAAAGCAAGCTAGTGAATAAGTATTCATCTCAGAGTAGAGGAGTTTCCCGCATCGAATAGTGTTTAGTAGATTACCTAGTTTATAAAATCATGAAAAATCAACTTCTCATACTGATAGGATGGGATAATAACAACAGAACATGTTCACACAATATTTATATATTTACATATTTAATATCTAAAATTAAATATTTATTTACCTATCACTTTCTTATATTTTAAAAATTATATTTCACTTTTAAAAAATAAATAATAATAATAATATTTTTAATATGATATTGAAAATTGAGTGTTTTATATATATATAAAAGTTGAAATTTAAATATTATATATATAAATACATAAAAATTATATAATATGTATGTAATCCCCCAACAATCTATTCAAAGGACCATTAAATAACTTGTCATAGTACTGAATCATAAGCACTTATAGGATGAGTAAAATTCACACAAGAAAACCCTTTCACTTGATCTATATTTACAATTTATTAACATAACAATCACCTCCACAACAAATATTTAGACCTGATTGACATTAATTAAGCCTGATGGATAGTTAAAAAAGATAAAAGAAACAACAAGGGAAGAAATGTGTCAGCTACAACATACAATGAAAAAAATACCAATTCCAATGTGCAACCAACACTCCAAAACTTCCAACTAAATAAGTGTTTTAAGAAGATAATTGGGAATTCTACAACCAGAGACTTGAATATATCTGATGAAACTATATGAAAACAAAAACTCTCTCTGTCTCTCTCTCTCTCACTCTCTCTCTCTCTCTCTCTATCATTTAAGGTTGCTTAGCCATGCCTAGCGGAGAGCTTGGCTCATAGCCATGCACCCGGAATCGATAAATGCAGGTGAAGGCTGAGTTGCCATGGTTGGAGGTGAAGTCCAGCCTGACCATGTTGATGATCGTCGAATCCACCATAGAGATAGGAAAGGTCTGTACGTTGCTCTTATCAAGATCATAGAAGAACTCTTTTAGGA
Organism: Cymbidium sinense; assembly: GCA_021442155.1. NCBI lineage: Eukaryota > Viridiplantae > Streptophyta > Magnoliopsida > Asparagales > Orchidaceae > Cymbidium > Cymbidium sinense. Next base: position 98,168,083 of record CM038225.1, read on the forward strand.
CCAAAATCTTATCAGCTTCAGTGGACGAATCATCTTCAGGTCCCCTGAACCATCCGGAGACTCGACAGTCCTTTGCACTTGACCTGTCATAGGCCACACTCTGCACGGAAAGATTGGAAGCAAAATGAAATCAACAACTTATGAAGCAGAGCAGAGAAAACAAGCAACTCAACAGAAATAGAATGCTGAAAGTATACGAGTGTTGGTGATAGTACCATTAGATACAGAAATAGAAAGCTATCATTCTATCATGCTCTGAATATCTGCTGCGTTAATAAAAAAACTTTTTTTTGGGGAAAAGATGAAATGGCTAAAACTAATGAGTTCAACTTACCATGTCTTAGACACTTTTTATAATATGTCCAGAATATTATACTCCTATTCTAGATAACAAAGCTCAGAAGAGCTCCTAATCATGGCTTTACAAATTTGTACAATTGCAGGGATCTTTCACTATTGCACGCTGATCAAAGCTTAACCAAAACAGCAATATAAAGAATGGGATAGATTGTTGTTATCATCTTTCATCAACTTCTTGTCAAGTTGACCTTAACATACTTGAAAGAAGAAAGAAAAGGGGAGGATGGATTTTACTACATGTCAAGAAGTATACTAGCCTTAAAACAGTATGCAAGAAAATGTTAAAAGAGAGAAAAAAAAGTGGACTACTAACAAATCTGGCGGAAACATCTCAAAGCAAAGCACTACATATCACAAATTCTAATTTTCATGTTTAAACTGAAATAATGGCATAAAACAATGGGCTTTTTGTAGCATGGAGAAAGTAGGAAAGGACTCCAGTAAAGCGCAGCGCAACCACAAGCTATATGGAATAATGAATATCATTCAAAAACTGCACAATTTTGATTCTAGTAGAGCTAACTACGAAAACAATGGGCAGATAAATTGAAAACACTGTCAGACAAAGCAATAATTCAGCTAAGAACCGATAGTATAACATAGCCCATCAAACTTATATAAGACTATAGGAAATGAATGGAAGAGCTGAAAAGTTGATAAGTCGCAACAAAAAATAATAATCGTGCAAACTTGCAGCCGCTCCAAATCATTCAGATGGAAATTTTCTAATGGAAATCGGAAAGTTTGACCAATGTTAGTTGCCAAGTTGCTGCGGATATAGTGCATTTTAGGCATGCAAAAAATAATAAAATGACACCTAAACTGCTTAATCAGACTGCAAAACGACAGCAAAGAATATCCTGAGTGTCTTTATAGCTCATGCACGGGACATCAAGGCGCACCTTAATTGGACAAGGCCAATAATAATATGACAATGATAAGGAAAAAAACTTGCTTGCTTTAAACAAAATCCCAGTGTCCATCACCAAACAAAAAAAATTTCTAAAACTTTAAAGACCTACATTAGAGAGAAGAAGACACTAGATATCATATTAGCTCATGCACAAGACATTAAGCACCACACATCCAGATGAGATGATAATCACAGTAATGATGGAAAACAAATACCATGCTAAATTCATAATTTTTGGTTAATGTTTATTACTATGTAATAGAATTAATGCAAAGAGGAACAGCAAAATTAATGGAACATTAATTCATCAAGATCTAAAATGAGAGAAGCCTTGTGCCTGGATGCTTTTCTTTTTACATAATACCCAATAGATCAATGTAATAGCAAGTTAACCTGTAGGGGTCATAGTATAAACTTCTGCTGATAGAGATACTTCAACCCTTTTGGATAGCTATAGACCAAGTCTGCCCAAAAATAGCTTGCTAAATTTTAAAAGTGTCAAAAAATTGGTTTGTTACATAGTGGACTATTGGCATTCTCAGGTGCGTTTGGGCAGGCAGTATAGCTGCATTTTGTTACGAAACACAACTTGCTACCATTTGAATATCGCGGTCACACAGCGTTTCAAGTAAAAGCGCGGCCCAAAACAGTGTTTTGCAACAGAAATGAGCGTATTTCATTCCAAAATTGCCTTAAATGCTTTATTACCCTGATTGCAGCTATCGACCCACTCCTTCGACTCGATGGAAAGACTCCAACCCTAGGAGCCACGACCCATCCCCTTCAATGACGACTCCAACTCTAGCAGCCGCCAAATAAAGTGGAGAACTACGATGGCCTTCAAGGTATGAGGTCTGTGGACTGTAATTTTTTGGTTCACATTCAGCTCTGGTTTTATGCTTTCACCAAGTAATTGACATGATAGTGATGCCAATTTGAATCATACGGTGCAATATATGAGAGGTGTTAATGTGCTATGCTTTTTTTTGGATTTCTTCTGCTTAAGCTTTCTTGTCATGTTTTTAGGAACTACTTGTTTTTTAGTGGGGTGATAAGATTAGATGATTAGAGGACGCAGCAGATTTTAGCTCCACCGTGCACAAGTGTTTCTCCTCAAGAGAAGTGAGGGATCCTTTAGATCGAGATGAAGAAGAGAGTGCTGGTGAAACCTTTTTCTTTATTTGATGAAACTGATTAATAGTTTTTTATTTGCTCGTATAGCTTCGTTATATATGTGCTTAACTATGTATAAAGTTGGTAATCCTTTAATTTTGCTTTGGGTCTTTGGTTGTTTTTTCTTAGCTCATTTGCTGAACTCTCCTTCTACTTAAGACGAAATCAAAAATCCATCATGGGGGCTCTCTCTATCGCAATCCGATATTTAACTGTTAGAATGTAGTTTTTTGCATCGTTCATAGAGTTTTAAGGATAATAATTTTATCTCATTGTTTGAATTTTGAGTTAAAATATTTGGCTGGAAAGAAGTAATTGCTTTCATATAAGTAGAATTCCAAATGACAAAACAGAGAGAAAGTGGGTCATCTGCCATAGGAAAAAAGACTTGAAAATGATCAATCTCTGGAGGTTGAACTTGTAAATAGGCCAAAAACCCATTTTAATAAAGAAGATGACAAAACATATTAAAGAACTTTTAAGATAGGACTTGAAGATAGTATGACAGAACACGATTAAAAAAAATGAGATTAGCTTAAAAGGATTGAAAAATATGAAAGGGGTTGAAATGAGGGTTTATGGGACTAAGTTGTGATCTAAGGACCATTGATGTGTCAAATGATCGGTGGAAGAAAAAATTGGAGGTGAATAATATTTTATGTTGCCACCTAATCAACTCATTTTTTTAAATTGTTGCATAAAATAACTTGTGGGTCTTGTTTAATGAACTGCAGGTTGTTCTGAATGCAAGAAAGTTTAAATTCTATGACATCAATTATGAATTAGAGGAGAAGCTAGATTTGATATTCGATAGAGTTATTATTATTGGTGATCATGCATGAATTCCAAAACAAGGAGAACACGAGATGTGACTAACCATATAGATTCATAATAGAAAGAAAACTCTAACGATCTTGTAGAAGATTCCTTCATATCATAAATGAACATACTAAATCTAGTTATGCTAAGCATCAAACATCTCTATGCCCAAAAATTGGGTGAAAAAAGTTAGTGTTGCATTTTAAGAACTCAAATTTGACAACTAATCACTACATGTACGAACATATCCTCTAGGTCAAGTTCATTGAAAGCATTGTCGTCAATTGCAGATGTTGTCAAAATATTAAAGGAAAATACACTTTTTAAATGCATTCGTTTCTATTTATTTCCATAAAGCTGCTTGAAGATTCTGTTAAAAGAGAGTTATTTATGTCAATGGCTCCTAAAGGATTCATTATCATACACAAACATAAAATGTAAGTTTTCTAATTTCCTAGGGATTTTCTCATCTTGAAATCCCTCACATAAAATCATGATAACTTAAAGATCTCCCTCACTTGCTTAACATACAAAGAAATTCTTAATATCCTTGATTAAATTAAAGCTCTCTACGCCATTTTGGAAAGAAAAAAAGTTCAAAATATATCTCAAGCCTTCATATTTACTTTAAAATGAGCGCAGTACAAAATTTTAATGATTCTCTATGAGTTGCACTTATCACAAGGCAAATTTGACTACTTTGAGACCCATCCCGAGTCCCAAAATTTTTTCAGTTTTACCATCATCAAATGCATATTTTTCAATAAAAAATATTTCTACATTTCCTAAAAAAAATCACATAAAAAGGATATTTACCAAGCTAAAAATCTTTGTGATCTTACACTAATTTATTGCCTCCAAAACATCATATCAAACAAATCAACAAGCAATCATCTAGCTCCCGAATTTTATATAAATTGTAATCCTAACTCAAATTCCAACAAGAATAAGTACCATTAGTTGCATATGCTATTCATGGAATATTGTACAAAAAAAGAATGAATTGCTTTTCCTCAATGTAGTTTAAAGGAAGTCATAAGCATTGTTAATAGAATGATTCCTTCTTCACAAAAGCGTATAAAAATAATATATTTGATAACCTGCATAAAATTTCATCCCATCATCATGAGGGTAAACTAATTAATCATCCCATGAACACAAATACTTGAGTCTAAGTTGCAAACTCCATTAATACTTTTCAAACAACCCAATAAATTAAAATTCAGTATTTAATACTAATCTTTATCCAAATGTAGGTTTTGCTACAAAATTAAGAGTTTGTATCTCGTTAAGAAAAACTTCATGAAGGCAACAAGCTTGATATAGAAAAATTATTTGCTTTAAGAAATCATCACCTGAACATTATTGTTTTACACAAAAACAATCGCCATCCTTAGGTTTCCTTTCCTATGCTCACCCTCAATTTCCTTATTAGTCTCTATTTTTTTATCTAAACATAATGCCCACTGCATTCACCTCAAACTTAAACTATAAGAGAAGATATGGAACACATAGCCTATATTCTCACACATAATAATAATAATAATAATAATATCATTATTATTATTATTATTAATATTATTAATGTTATTGATGTTATTATTATTATAAATTTACATGTAAATTATAAAATAACAAGAATTTATTGCTTTCTTTTAACTATGTCAACCTTTTTTTATTCTTATATAAAAAACAAATCTCAATTAACAGAGTTCCTTTTACATGCAAGGCTAGCAACAAAACTTTCTAGTTTACTTCATTACAAACAAAAACAATCACTCTTTACATTACTCTCCTCAAGTTAATTGCCTTTTCCATTTTTTTCTTATACAATTTTTGAACTATATAAGGCATTAATGATTTATACATATGACACTATTAGTTTATATCAGTTATTCACTTAGTATGAATCAACATCACTATTAACTTAAAAACAATTATTTGGAATAGTCTATAAATCCTCATACTCCAATAATTCCTACTAAATGATATAAGAGGTGTAAAAACAATTATTTGAAAGACCTGGCTCTATTCTTTGATCCTTCAACACTAATTTAATTGACTCAACTTATGCATTTTCTAGTCAACATTTTACTTGTCCAAACTGACTAAAATCTATTCCCCACTACCTTACATTCCTAGATATATTATTCCCACAAGCCCTCTAATATAATTCATCAATCTTTCCTTCCTCACTTTGCTATGCATCTGTATTAACATTCTATTATTGTCAAACTCAACTTTCTGTCAATAAGTCTTTTCAATATGGAACACTTGCTTGAATCTGCATGACATCACCAAACTAGCTACAATTTTATTAAACTTACCTTTAAGTCTCCAAGATATTCTCGTATTGCATAATAGCCATGAAACACATCTCCATTTTTACCATCTTGATTTCACTTTAGAAGTTATATCCTTATTTCTATCCCCATTCTTTTGTATAATAAATATAAGGTACTTAAACCCATCATAAATAAGTATCACTTTATCATCTATTACAATTGATTGATAATTATAATATCAAATCACTAAAATTGAATATCATACACTCAATCATTGTATCACAAATCCTAACACCTTTAACTTATGATGGTGTTCGGTCAAAAAAGAGATGCAGTGTAAAGTGAAAAATAAAATATTTTGGATACTTTTAGTTGTTTGATCAAAAATTTACTTTTTCTTTAATTTGGTTAAGCAAAATAGGATTATCAACATGTAGGGGAGGTAGAGAAGTTTACTTTTTTTTTTGTTTGGTTTAGTAAAAATAATGCAAAATAAAATAAGATTGTAGACATGTGGAGTGGCATGGGTGACGACCCATTGGTCTTGCAGAAACTATGATAATAGCGACCAACAGGCACAATAAGCTAGTCTCACTTTATATTCAACCGTGTAATTGAAATTCCCTTAAATTTGATGAATCTCAAATACACTATATTTAAATTATAGAATGCATTTCAATTGCAGCAAATAAAACGACAAAATTTCAAAATCTTAAGACTTACTTTACAGTACACTTAAAATATAGTTGACCAAATAACCCCTATATTTTTTTCATTATTCTTTCTATTCATTTTAACATAAGCATCACTCATTTAAAATATTATTTATGACAAGAATACACCAAGGTACTCTATTTTGAATTATTCCTTATAATTATTTTCATAAATAATACAAAAAAAAAACAAATTAATATTTTTCATTAACTTAATATTATTATAATTACAAACTTTTAGTCACTCCAAAGCACTTCTAATATCAATCCATGGTCCATCTTACCTCCTCAAGTAGGTTTGGAGGTAAGCTCAAAAAAAAAATTTTGTAATAAATTAGAGGAATTAATCCAAAGATATCTTGAAGAAAAGTATTTATTGAGATTTAAATGGACGTGTTGGTAGAGTGGTAGAAGATTTTAAAAGTATTCATGGTAGTTATGGATTTGGAGTGGTAATGAAGAAGGTAGGGGATATTAGATTTTCTTGCATGATTTTGTAGTTCTTAATACTTTATTTAAAAAAAGATGAACATATTATTACTTATAAAAAAGGATTTAGTAAAACAGATTGATTATTTTCGATAAGAAAAATAGATCGTTTAGATTGTAAAGATTGTAAAGATTCCAAGTGAAATTTTAAGTCATCGTATTAGTTTTAGATTTTAAGATGAAAGGTTGTAAGAGAAAAATAAACTAAATTATTGTCACAGATTAGATGAGGACACTTAAGAACACATGAAATAAAATATTTTAAGAAAATTCTAAGAAATTAGAATTTGGGATGTTCTAAGCGTTATGTGAAAAAAATATTAAGTGAAATTAAGAAATGTCTTGGAGAATCAAAAGAAAAGTTCTTTAATAAGAATAGTTGATGGTGGAGTTAGATGCGAGAAAAGATAAGAAATAAGCGTTGTTATAAAACTTGGTTTAGATGTAAAACTTCGGAGAATTGGGAAAGATATAAAATTGGCGTAGAGATTAAGAAAGCGATATATGATGAAAAATTTAACTTTAGTGATTTATCTGATAGATTAGATCTGAAAGAAGGTGAAAGATGTATGTATAAGTTAGCCAAGAGATAGGAGAAGTAAAACAGTTCAGTGAGGGGTATTAAGGATGAAAATAATAAAGTCTTTTCTTAGAAAAGATATTGAAAATAGGTGGATGAGGTATTTTGATAAACTTTTGATGAAGGATCTGAAGAATACGATTAATTTTGCAACCTTAATACAACAAAATAGAGAATTTCATTTTTATCGTCATTATTAATAAATCACGAAGTTAGTGAAGCTTTAAAGAAAATGAAATGAAAAGCGGGGCCGGATAATATTCCAATAGATGTGTGGAAATATTTTGGAGATCGAGGAATTTCTTGGCTTACAAATCTTTTAATGTTATTTTAAAGACTAAAAAGATGTCGGATGAGTGGAGAAAGAATTTGTTGGTTCTATATTTAAGAATAAAGGTGATGCACAAGTGTGTGCAAATTATAGAGAAATTAAGTTAATGTGTCATACATTAAAATTATGGGAGAAATAAGTGAGCATAGGTTACGATGTGATCTGAAGTTTCTCATAATCATTTGGTTTCATGCCGGTAGATCTATGGATGCTATACATTTGTTAAGAGGTTTTATGGAGAAGTATAGAGAAAGTAAGAAGGATCTACATCTAATATTTGTTGATTTAGAGAAAGCTTATGATATAGTTTCAAGAGATATTCTTTGAAAAGTTCTAGAAAGAAAGGAGTTAATATTAGTTATATTCAAGTCATTAGGATATGTATACTAGAGTTTGTTACTTGTGTCCAAACACAAGGAGGATTGACAAAATATTTTCCTATTTGGGTTGGATTTCATCGATCAACATTAAGCCCTTATCTTTTTACTTTAGTTATGGATGTTCTTACGAGGCATTTACAAGAAGATGTACCTTGGTGTATGCTTTTCTTTGACATTCTTCTTGTTGATAAGACTGAGAGAGTCCAACGAAACTTGAATTATGGAGGTCAACTTTAGAGTCTAAAGGTTTTCGTTTAAGTAGATCTAAAGCGAATATATGGAGTGTAATTTTAGTTGTAGAAGTTTTAGTGATAGTGTTGTGACTTTTGGGTGATCAAGTCATTAATAAGAGTGATTGATATTTAGGCTCTATTGTTCAAAATGATGGTGAAATAGATGGAGATGTTATTAGTAGAATTCAAGTTGGATGGTTGAAGTGGAGGAATGCATCGATTATGTGATAGAAAATTCCACTTAAACTTAAGGAAAATTTTATAAGATGGTGGTAAGATGCATGACTTATAGTGCGAATGTTGGCCAATAAAAGAAGCATAAGACTAAGTTAAGTGTTACTGAGAGATGAGGATGCTCAGTGGATGAGTGGCTTTACTCTTAGAGATAGAAAAAAATGAGTATGTTGGAAAAAGTTGGAGTAGCTCCAGTGGTAGATAAGATTAGGGAGAGTCGCCTTAGATGGTTTGGCCACATAAAGCGTCGGCCGTCTGATGACCCGATTAGGAGAGTAGATGCATTAGATTTGCCTTATGTTAATAAAGGTAGAGGTAGACCAAAAAAGACTTGGTTAAGATGTATAAAAAATGATCTTAGTATCTTGAATTAAATGAAATTTGACACATAATATGACACAATGGAGACGAAGGATTCATGTAGCCGACCCCACCTAGTGGGATTAAGGCTTGTTGTTGTTGTTATTGTTGTGAATATCAAATGAACTATCTTATTATTCTTTCTGAATAAAAATCAAAAATACTATAATATATTTTGAAACTTAATGATAAACATAATTGTAGTATTTTTTGTTAGATATGCTATAATGTTTAGGGTTGCATAAGAAACTATCTGTTATGATTATATTTAATTTTTTTTAGAATTATGCCTTCAATGAAAAAGGATAGCATCTTACCCATCAATTATGGTAACTTTCAACCTTAAAAACTTTTTGACCATGCCTAAGTATGATGCTTTAGTTCACCTAAAATTCAAACTTTACCCTCTTCATTCCCTCTATTAAGCCCCACACAAGCCTACTTTCATTGTCAACACAACTGCATTCATAAGAGCTACTCAATATATCTATTGTTGCCTCCACATATGCCACAAAAGCCTAATTAAGGTAATTTTGAGCCTAAAGACTTTACCATGTTCAAGTATGATTTATTCATTCATCCAAAATCAAGCCTTAGCCTCCCCATTCCCTCTATTAACCCCACAAAAGCATTGTCACTCCACTTGCATCCATAAGTGTCACTAAAGGATATTTCTTGACACCTCCTCAAATGCCACAAAATCCTAACAACCACCAATACCATTCTCAATTATAAATATTGCAACTTTTCCTCTTGACAAAATCACTAAAATAATACCTCCTTATAGCGATTGGCATAACAACTTATATCAACGATATAAAGAAATTTCATTCCTCCCTCACAACATTGACAACACATCCATGGTTGGTGCACTAATGTAATTAAAATCATTGAATATTCACCCCCCTCTCCAAGCATATGTAGAGGTCTTAAGATTGAGTCACTAATACAATGTAGAGGTCCAAAGCAGAAACTATGATAGCCAACAACCTGCAGACACAATAAGCTAGTCTCACTTTAAATTCAAGTGTATTTGAAATTCACTTAAATTTGATGAATCTCAAATACACTATATTTAAATTATAGAGTGCATTTCAATGTGCAAAAAAGACAAAAATTTCAAAATCTTGAGACTTACTTTTTAGTACACTTAAAATATAGTTGACCAAATAACCCCTATATTTTTTCATTATTCTTTCTATTCATTTTAACATAAGCATCACTCATTTAAAATATTATTTATGACAAGAATACACCAAGGTACTCTATTTTGAATTATTCCTTAGAATTATTTTCATAAATAATACAAAAAGAAACAAATTAATATTTTTCATTAACTTAATATTATTATAATTACAAACTTTTAGTCACTCCAAAGCACTTCTAATATCAATCCATGGTCCATCTTTATATTTTAATTACTTGTGAATATCAAATGAATTATCTTATTATTCTTTCTGAATAAAATCAAAAATACTATAATATATTTTGAAACTTATTGATAAACATAATTGTAGTATTTTTTGTTAGATATGCTATAATGTTTAGGGTTGCATAAGAAACTATCTGTTATGATTATATTTAATTTTTTTTAGAATTATGCCTTCAATGAAAAAGGATAGCATCTTGCCCATCAACTATGGTAACTTACAACCTTAAAAACTTTTTGACCATGCCTAAGTATGATGCTTTAATTCACCTAAAATTCAAACTTTACCCTCTTCATTCCCTCTATTAGCAACCCCACACAAGCCTACTTTCCATTGTCAACTGCATTCATAAGAGCTACTCAATATATCTATTGTTGCCTCCACATATGCCACAAAAGCCTAATTAAGGTAATTTTGAGCCTAAAGACTTTACCATGTTTAAGTATGCTTTATTCATTCATCCAAAATCAAGCCTTAGCCTCCCCATTCCTCTATTAACCCACAAAACCATTTAGCATTGTCACTCCACTGCATCCATAAGTGTCACTAAAGGATATTTCTTGACACCTCCTCAAATGCCACAAAATCCTAACAACCACCAATACCATTCTCAATTATAAATATTGCAACTTTTCCTCTTGACAAAATCACTAAAATAATACCTTCTTATAGCGATTGGCATAACAACTTATATCAACGATATAAAGAAATTTCATTTCTCCCTCTGCGTTGACAACTCATCCATGGTTGGTGCACTAATGCAATTAAAATCATTGAATATTCACCCTCTCCAAGCGTGTAGAGGTCTTAAGATTGAGTCACTAATACAATGTAGAGGTCCAAAGCGAGAAACTATGATAGCCAACAACCAACAGACACAATAAGCTAGTCTCACTTTAAATTCAACCTGTATTTGAAATTCACATTTGGTAGTGCGTTTGGAATCGTGCATTCATCTGCTTTGACATTTGGTTAAGTAAGTAAAATTCGGTCATTTCAAATACACCAAGGCGTTCGTGTATTTGAAATTGCTCTGAATTCAAATACACAGAATGTAAAGTGATCGGCCGTGGCCGCCACCACCTTCTGACGCTCGCCGCAGCCCATGTAGCCATCGCCCCACCGGTCGGCACCGCATTATCCGTCGCCATCGGCTGATTCTTTACATTCGTTTTGTCAATAAAAAATACAAACTCGTGAATTTGTAAAACTCAAAACAACTATAAAGTAATCCTTTTAATTCTTTTTCTGTTTCGTTCACACGTATTCATCTGATAAACCAACTTAAATTTGATGAATCTCAAATACACTATATTTAAATTATAGAGTGCATTTCAATGTGACAAATAAAAGCATAAAATTTCAAAATCTTGAGACTTACTTTTGATTAAAATATAGTTGACCAAATAACCCTATATTTTTTCATTATTCTTTCTATTAATTTTAACATAAGCATCACTCATTTAAAATATTATTTATGACAAGAATACACCAAGGTACTCTATTTTGAATTATTCCTTATAATTATTTTCATAAATAATACAAAAAGAAACAAACTAATATTTTTCATTAACTTAATATTATTATAATTACAAACTTTTAGTCACTCCAAAGCACCTTCTAATATCAATCCATGGTCCATCTTTATATTTTAATTACTTGTGAATATCAAATGAATTATCTTATTATTCTTTCTGAATAAAAATCAAAAATACTATAATATATTTTGAAACTTATTGATAAACATAATTGTAGTATTTTTTGTTAGAGATGCTATAATGTTTAGGGTTGCATAATAAACTATATGTTATGATTATATTTAATTTTTTTTAGAATTATGCCTTCAATGAAAAAGGATAGCATCTTGCCCATCAACTATGGTAACTTTCAACCTTAAAAACTTTTTGACCATGCCTAAGTATGATGCTTTTGTTCACCTAAAATTCAAACTTTACCCTCTTCATTCAATCATTAGCAACAACCTACTTTGTCATTTTCATTCATAAGAGCTACTCAATATCTATTGTTGCTTCCACATATGCCAAAGCCTAAGGTAATTTTGAGCCAAAAGACTTTACCATGTTTAAGTATGCTTTATTCACTCATCCAAAATCAAGCCTTAGCCTCCCCATTCCCTCTATTAACCCACAAAGCCATTTAGCATTGTCACTCCACTTGCATCCATAAGTGTCACTAAAGGATATTTCTTGACACCTCCTCAAATACCACAAAATCCTAACAACCACCAATACCATTCTCAATTATAAATATTGCAACTTTTCCTCTTGCCAAAATCACTAAAATAATATCTTCTTATAGCGATTGGCATAACAACTTATATCAACGATATAAAGAAATTTCATTTCTCCCTCACAACATTGACAACTCATACATGGTTGGTGCACTAATGCAATTAAGACCATTGAATATTCACCCCCCTCTCTAAAGCGTATGTAGAGGTCCTAAGATTGAGTCACTAATACAATGAAGACAATTTTGCACCCCCACCCCTAAGCTAGTCTCACTTTAAATTCAACCGTATTTGAAAATTAAATTTGATGAATCTCAAATACACTATATTTAAATTATAGAGTGCATTTCGTAACAAATAAAAAAAAAAATTTCAAAATCTTGAGACTTACTTTTTTACACTTAAAATATAGTTGACCAAATAACCCTATATTTTTCATTATTCTTTCTATTCATTTTAACATAAGCATCACTCATTTAAAATATTATTTATGACAAGAATACACCAAGGTACTCTATTTTGAATTATTCCTTAATTATTTTCATAAATAATACAAAAAGAAACAAAAACTATTTTTCATTAACTTAATATTATTATAATTACAAACTTTTAGTCACTCCAAAGCACTTCTAATATCAATCCATGGTCCATCTTTATATTTTAATTACTTGTAAATATTGCAACTTTTCCTCTTGCCAAAATCACTAAAATAATACCTTCTTATAGCGATTGGCATAACAACTTATATCAACGATATAAAGAAATTTCATTTCTCCCTCACAACATTGACAACTCATACATGGTTGGTGCACTAATGCAATTAAGACCATTGAATATTCACCCCTCTCCAAAGCGTGTAGAGGTCCTAAGATTGAGTCACTAATTCAATGAAGACAATTTTGCACCCCCACCCCTAAGCTAGTCTCACTTTAAATTCAACTAGTATTTGAAATTTACTTAAATTTGATGAATCTCAAATACACTATATTTAAATTATAGAGTGCATATCAATCACAAATAAAAGCGACAAAATTTCAAAATCTTGAGACTTACTTTTCAGTACACTTAAAATATAGTTGACCAAATAACCCCATATTTTTCATTATTCTTTCTATTCATTTTAACATAAGCATCACTCATTTAAAATATTATTTATGACAAGAATACACCAAGGTACTCTATTTTGAATTATTCCTTATAATTATTTTCATAAATAATACAAAAAGAAACAAACTAATATTTTTCATTAACTTAATATTATTATATTTACAAACTTTTAGTCACTCCAAAGCACTTCTAATATCAGTCCATGGTCCATCTTTATATTTTAATTACTTGTAAATATTGCAACTTTTTCTCTTGCCAAAATCAATAAAATAATACCTTCTTATAGCGATTGGCATAACAACTTATATCAACGATATAAAGAAATTTCATTTCTCCCTCACAACATTGACAACTCATACATGGTTGGTGCACTAATGCAATTAAGACCATTGAATATTCACCCCCCCCCAAAAGTGTAAGTAGAGGCCCTAAGATTGAGTCATGGGAATAGTCTCTTCTCAACAAAAAAGGGGTAAAGAAGCAAACATCCACCACTCCCTAAATCATGCATTAGTGGAAGCTCTCTGCACTAAGTGCATATGTTTTCCTCTCTCTCTCTCTCTCACACACACAATACACACAAACACACACACATAAAAACAAACAAACACACATGTCCCCCACCCACTTTCCACCCTATACACAACTATTGTGATCCACATTCTTTGGCTAAATGTAACTTTAATTGTAGGTGCATTTATTCACAAAAGCCAATCCTACCCTTTATTTCCTTTATATCAGTGACCTCACACATGCCCACTTCTTCTTACTATCTCATTTGTATTGACACATATGGCACTCAATGCCCTATTTTTGTCTCCACAAACACCATATAAGCCTACTTCCAGGTACTAGCTTTCTAACTTGCAAACACTATCACTCCTCCCGTCTGCAAAACCACTATAATTCTTTATATCATTCGCATAACAATTTCATCTCACCTTTACAAATACCAACACTAATGTCATTTGAGCTTTTAAACTCTTCCTTATAGCTAAAACAACTGCCCATTCTTCACTCCTCTCCAAATAAATCTATAAGTACAATGCTTGAATCAAGGATATAGCCTCCTTGTAAAATATGGTGAAAGGTTGAGTAAATGAACCCCTCCTAGGAATTTTGAGCATTTGAGCGTAACACCAAGGAATGACATTGGCTTCACTAAGTATGCCCATTTTTCCCCTTAAAATCTCTCTCCCTCTCTCCCCACTAAATCCCCCCAACCCTATACACCCACCCCAATTACTCATATCTAGCTTCAAGCAATTTTGAGCATTCAAGCCCTCATGGTGCCTTTTTCCCTAGTGAGCATGCCTTATTTATTCATCCAAAATAAACTTCTTAAGTGTTTTTAATAAAATAAATAAATCTTTATAGATCCCCATGAAAATCTCAACTCATATGCAAACATACATCATATCCTATAATTAATTAAATATCTTGAACATGCGTAACACCAAGGAATGACATTGGCTTCACTTATGGGTGGCATATGACATTTTCCATCAAATTTAAAAATATAGTAAACGTAGACATCATTGCATGCATGTCGTATGCCATTTAAAATCAATAAAGATTTTATGATAATTATTTCTTTCTACTTTTTTAATTAATTATCTTCGCACAAAAAATCACTTCAATTGTTGATCTTTCACATATGAACCAAATTGATTCTCCAATATTGATATACTTTGTTAACATTTAGGTTTCATTACTTTCTTCCATAACTTCATTAATGGCTCATAAATTCAATTCGATTATAATTTTCACAATCATAAACATCTCTTCTGCTCTTAAATACTAGTATGAAATTTTTTTTCTCTATTTGCATCCACTTAGCCTTCAAGAGTTCATTGAGACTATTTGATAACCAAGCCATTATAACATCACATATAACACTCTAACGCTTAGTGGTTATCTCATGTGAAGTTAAATATTTAACTTTTTGCATCTTCTTTATAACTAACTTCATTGCACCTAATGTATCTAATTATTTTGCTCATTATACTCTTATAAAATAATTTCTTCTTTAAACTCACATTTAATGATTTCCCAAATTAGCAATTCCATCTTTTTTACAAGTAATCATCTTTAACTTAGCATCTCCAATTCATCAAACTAGATCAAAGTTTCCATACCACTAAGATCTTACCCTAGCTATTTTACATATATTATTTTATATGCCCTTAGTAACTAGCTTATTATATAAATCATTAAAAGAGAAGTTGTAATTTTTGCTTTCCCAACTACCCTATTTGCAAGACTCCTATCTTTCATAAAATAATTATAAGCCTCAATACTACTACTATTTATGTTGCCCTTTTAAAGCACAGTTCTCTCATTAATTAAATTTACATCTCCATACTATATCACCAAGTCTCCTTACCATAATATTTCAACAAGAAACAAAACATCCTTTCCAAAATTGTTTAATAGCTATAGCAAGCCTATTATCAACACTACCATAAAGAATAAAATACATCATCTCCTCCACGGTCGACCATATTGCATCTTCATCTCTATAAGAGTCACATTGCACACTCTGTAGCCCATATCGCTTGCTCCTTTTCGATCAAATTCATCACCCACCTACCTAGGATTCATTGCATCACTTGCTCCTGATTAAATAACATTGTCTCCTACTCTTAGGTAATATTGCTTGCTCCTTTTTTATCAATTTCATTGCCTACTCCATAATCAACTTCATTACTCAAATTTCTTCATGAATTTTTGAAGTCTTATAATATGTAGCCTCTCCTTTATTTGTATAATATTCTTCATAGTTGAACTATTTATCTAATCCCATATCATGCTTAATTAACCAAAGAATGTAAATTCAACTCTTAGAAGCATATCTTTAAAAAATAATAACTTCTCACCATTCAAATTTCATCTCTTAGGAAAATTATGTCTCTAATTATTTTCTTTATAAACACACACACACACACATTAATAATCACTATTCCAAGTTGTGCAGTCAAACTACCTCCTATAACCACATTTCATCATTCTAAGTAAAGCAGCACATTAGAAGCATCTCTAATGAAAGTAATTAAGTGTTTTGTTCACAAAAGAATGCAAAAAATCATATGCTACTACAAGAAGGATTTTTCCCATTGCACTATATCATCAATTTAATGTATATTATGAATCCTCACATAGCATATCATACTACAACCTACACTTCAATTTAAGTCAATCCAAATAATTATCATTTCTTCCCAAGTATAATGTTCTAATAGGTCATCCAACTCATCCTAAAATTGATTTTCAAACTATCTTCCACCTCAACTAAAAAAGCTTAAGCACTAACCACATTTATAATATCCTACGATTCATTTAAAATCATTTGATATCACTTTCATTCATTATTATTTTTATTTTATTTTATATTTTGACATGAATTAAAACATATTTAGTATCATTAAAAGATATATATTTTTATATATTTATGTGGTTGTGATAGTAGTACCATGTTGATAGTCATCGGTGACTAACAATGATTGCTGATGGCAGTAAATTGAACAATTGGCAATGATCACTAGTAGCAATTGCGTAAGGCAAAATAGAGGTGTGTTGATGGCTAATAGTAGTGGTAGAAATGACACCTAATATTTATTTTAAGTGCTCTTACAAATAATTGATTTATTTTTTAAAAACATAAAACAAAAATAGTTGAAAAAATATATTAAACAACAACAACAAGCCTTTATCCTACTATGTGAGGTCAGCTACATGAATCTTTCTTTTCCATTGTGTCCTATTAAATGTCAAATTCTCATTTCATTGCAATAAAATAAAGTCATTTTTATACTTCTTGACCAAGTCTTTTAGGTCTACCTCTACATTTTAACATAGGTTAAATGTACTCTCATAATTCGTCATCGAATGGCCGGCATTTTATGTGACCAAACAATCTAAAACGATTCTCTCTAATCTTATCTGGCACTAGAGCTACTCCAACCTTTTCACGTATATATTTGTTTCTCATTTTATCTCTAAATGTAGAGCAGTTCATCCCCATGAGCATCTTCATCTCTCACTAATATTTATGCTTCTTTTATTGGCCAACATTCAATAAAGTATTATAGGTCCCACCACCTTCTTATAAAATTTTCCCTTAAGTCTAAGTAGCACTTTTAATTTATCCTCATCTTTTCTTTTAAGAATTAAGGAAAGTGCTTGAGGTATGCTGCAACTAAGTTAGATTTATGTGCCATATTAGTAAAGGATTTTCTTAAAACATTTCTGTGAAAAAGGAAATAAACAAAGAAAAATTCTTAAATATGAGAAAAAAGCCTAGGATAGTCCTCAGAGACTTAAAGAATCAAGAGAAGGAATAACATTGGCGATGGGTGAATTATCAACTAATTCATATAATCCAACAGTCCAAGCAGAATAGATTTTCTGATTTAAAATAGATGAAATATATTCACTTTATAAACTATAATTTCTATAGAATGATTCCATCCAACATCATGCTCTTTGATTGTTTGCATAAATCCAATAATTCATAAGATGTATTCCAACAATAAATTAACAAATATCTTTGCAAAACAACAGCGGTATTAAAGCAGATGCTAAAATTTCTAACAAGAAAAGCTCACCTTTGAGACATGCTCTAAAGTGACAGCATCTGGAATTATCCCTGATATTAACCTAATCTCAACAAATCCACTATTTCCTTGCAAGGGGAAACACCGGCCTGGCTCACCAAAACTTGGCTCTAACATTTTTTGAGCACTAGAATGAATGCTATTTTTAACTTTACAGACAGAAGGCCAACTGCTAGCTTTTCCATTAACATAGGGCTCTGAATGTTTAACTACCCCAGCTCCACCAGAAGCTAAAGCATAATCCACCCTGCCAAGGCCATCTGCAGCATGTTTTTCAATCTCTTTCTCCACAACATCCTTGGCCAATGCCCTGATACGATCCAAATACACATCTTTGTCAGCATCATCTAGACTTCTGCTCTTCAATTCATCCAAGGATTTCTCAAATTCTTCCTTCAAGAGAAAGCCTGCATCTTTCAGCTGGCTTAAAGAGTTGCCCAAATCATCAGTTCTAGCTTCAAGATTATTGAGCTCCTTCTCAAGTAGAGTTCCTTTTTCTTCAATTTGTTTCGCAAGTTCCCTAGTCACAATACCAATCTCACTCCCTATCTTCTTGTCAACAACATCCAACTGAACTTGCAACATTTTGCCGTTTTCTTTAAAGATGATTCCACTTCTGAGATCCGGCTATCAAAATCCAAGGCTGATAAAGGATAGCTAACCCCAGCAGCCCATTGCCAAACTACTTGCCCAACATACAGCAAAGCTGCAAGAAGCAGCAAGTTCTTAGTGAGAGAGCTAAGAACAGTTTGCCAGATAGGCTTTGCCTGCCTATGTAGTGATCTCCTGTGCTTTGAAGGAATCGAAGCTGAAATAACTCCTTTCTTCAACTGTGACAAATCTCTGGGCCTATCAAGCCACAATGTATGGCTCAGGTCCTTCCCATTGTAAGTTACACTATCATTATTCGCACCATTCAATCCTCCATCAGGAAGCACGCCAGTTTTCGAAGTCCTCTCCACAACAACCACTGATCTCCTCTTCGCATTTGGTTGTAGATTTGAGTCCAAAGACAAAGCAACATTTTATCTGAGGTTGGACTCGAATTCATCGCTGGTGCTGCAGTAGAAGTACAAATGTTCTTCCCCACTATAACTTCAGTTCCCAAGTGCACCTGATGCAGGTCTTGAATTAGCCACCCAAAAAAAAAAAAAAGGGGGATTTACATACATACCACGCAATTCTTATGAATTTAAGTATTTCACATTTAATTTTTTCTTAAATAACACTTAAATCTTTATTATTACATCAAAATACTACTTTTTTTTTGAGTGAAATGCACTTTTGAAAAAAAAGTCTTGGTTGTAAATATTCAGTTTGGGTGTAAAATATGTGCAGAAGAATTGGGTGGTATGTATGTAAATTTCCCAAAAAAAAAAAAAAAACAAACAGTAATTTCACCCAAAAAAAAAAAAACCCAAACAATTCATCAAATACTAACCCCAAAAACAAGCCACAATAAGCGTCATTAGCGCCACTGCCCAAAAACTCCGCACCAAGAAACCCAAGTGCAAGAGAAGCAACAAAATTCACAAACAAACAAAAAAAAACCCCTAATTTCAAACAAGTATAAATCCATAAATCCCCGAGTACAACACGCTAAACGACCAGAAGTCAACCAACGCAAGAATTCCCCAAATCAAGCCTTGCAGTGCATAACCACGATTCGGAGGCCCGCACAAGCAGA
This sequence comes from Cymbidium sinense, assembly GCA_021442155.1. Classification (NCBI taxonomy): domain Eukaryota; kingdom Viridiplantae; phylum Streptophyta; class Magnoliopsida; order Asparagales; family Orchidaceae; genus Cymbidium; species Cymbidium sinense. The sequence goes on from CM038225.1 coordinate 98,188,044, forward strand.
AGAATAGATCGAGAGAGAGAGAGAGGTGGAACAGTTTTCAAAACCCTAGACTTCTTTAAGCTCACAAAAAGATCACAACAGAAGAAACCAATAAACAAAAAAAGATGGAAAAAAAAAACTATCAGAGGAAGCAGAGCGTGGACGCGAGCGCAGAGGGAAGGGAAGAAAATACCTCGAACAGATGAAGAGTCCCGATCTAAGAGTAGCTCAAGCGCCAGGAGAGGAGGAGGTTTGGATTCTCGAACGAGGGGCAAACCGCAGAGCAAAGGCGCATTACACTAATCCGTTGGGAAAAAAAAAAAAAAAACTGAATCAGATCCCGTCCGCACTGTGCTGCGTTTGGGCTCAGTTTTGGATAAGATCAGAATTGGCTACTCTCCGACCGTCTCAGTGGGGATTTATCTGATCCAATTTCACGTTAATCCAAATGTTGCTAAATTTCCTTAAATTTGAAAACCTTACACAGTACTGGATGATATATTTTAAATGTTAATTTTTGTATTTTTAATGATTAAAGATGAGAAGATAAATGAGGGAGTGATAAGAAGATAAATAATTTTTAATTGTTTTAATTAATTTGCATTAAATTTTTATTGATTTATCATGACGTGTAATTATATATTTATTTTGGATGTGGGATATAAATAAAAATTTATTATATAAAACCAGTTCAGATAGAGATAATAAATCTATATTATTAAATAAAATACACGTGAATATCTTCGTAAGAGAGAATATTTATAACGGTTGATAAATTATTATTTTAATATTATAAAAATCTTGCCCACATATATTATTTGATAGAAACTCATAATATATATATATTAGGTGGTTGATTTATAAATATTTTAAAAATAAATAAATAAAATAAAAAAGAGAGATTTACATACATAACACATAATTCTTATGTATTTCCATATCTAACACTTAAAGTTAGATATTTACTTATTTAACACTTTTATATGCTTAAAAAGATGCATTTTATTTTTAAAAAGTGAATGATAATGATACTTCTGACGTGATATTGAAGATTAGAGTATTATATATGTAAAAATTGAAGTTTAAGTGTTAGATATGTAAATGCATAAAAAAATATGTAGTATATAGATAAATCCCCCAATAAAAAATTAGCAAGTTAAATTGTGGCCAGAAAAGTTGAAGAGAGTGAAGGACAATGAGTAACAATCTGTAGAATATTTGTCATTTAATTTCCAATTTCATCTCTTCGTTATTTTGCGAGCAGAATACTGCTTTGTGCTATTTTGAAAATCGTATGAGCCAAAAATGTCATTTCTTTGACTAAAAATGCACTGAGTGACAAATTTTTTTTCAAATACAATATCAAATTTACGTATCTCACCCCCCACACACAAACTTTTCCCTTTTATCTTGCTTTAATATTGCTATTTCATCGAGTGCTTCTGATATATGATATATAGGAGACTGGGCTTTGTTAATGTTAAACAATAAGTTAGCCCACGCTTCAATTAGCACAAAAATTGTAGCCCATATGGCCCATTAAGCTCTATTGAAGCCTAGACAAAACAACTTAAATACCAACACTGTGTACCTATTATTTACATGCTTGGAGATCATTTTTTTTTTTTTTTACATTTTTATTAGGTATGTTAAAAAAAACAGTGCAATTTTAACTATGAAAAATTTATTTCAATATTTACTACATAATTTTGTAAAAAAAAAGGAAATTATATCACCCAAGTCCTTAAGAAGTATAATTTTTATTAAAAAAATAATTAAATGGCACACTTTACTTTTGATGGTTTAGACTGTAATAAATCTTTTTAATGATGGAGTAGTTGGGCTTACCTCACAATTTTGTGTTTATTAACTAGCACTAAACAAGTAGATAATGAGACGATTTCCTTCCATGTCCTTTATATTTAGAAATAATAATTTGTTTATTCAAACTTTGATAAATTAATATTATAATTAGTTCATACTAATAAGAGATAATAAACAGTATAAAAACATAATTTTATAAATTGAAATAAAATTTAGGTTTAATGCTTAGTAGTCAATCTTATAAATCATATGAACTCCATTGGAAAACTAAAAATTCCAAACTATTTATGGGTATTTTATTTAATATATATGCATAAAAAAGTGGCATATTTGTAAATATCAAATTTTAGGTATTAGATATGCAAATGCATAAGACTTGGGTGCTATGTATGTAAATTTTCCTAATTTTTTTTATTATAAGTAAGCTTATTTTAAATAATATTTATTATTTTAATAATAGAAATAGGTGAAAGATATAGTGGTTTAAGACAAATTTGTCAAAAGTCCTTACAAGTTGCATCTGACTTTGAACTAAGCTTTTCATCAAAGTCTTGTTTAAAGCACAACTGATTAAATTAATTACAGTGATACATAATATATTTTAAATAAGAAAAGCAAATATAAAATAATTATTAAATTGATACCAGGTTTAAATTTTTATTATTTCCACTTAATTATTAAATTTATTATTTTTAAAAAAAATTAATATTTTTACATTTGTTGTAAATAAAATAAAAATGTATATGTGGTTAGGTTGAGTCTTCTAATGGCCACTATATTATTTGACTGTAATTTCCCAATTAATTAATTGGCAATTTGATTGTTTGAGGCCAGATACAAATTTTTTTTATTTTTTATTTTTTATTTTGACTAGCTTATATTTGATTATGACATGTTACTAACTCTTGGAATTAAGAGCTTGATTAGTCAAAATAATTGTTTTAATCATGCATTAATAATTTGAGATTAATTATGAGAAATTATAGTTAATTGTCAATGAACCTCACATTGGTAGACTAGATTATGCAAGGGTTCAAACGATATAAATTAAATGGGGGATTTATAGAAAAACCACACAATTATTATATATTTACATATCTAAGCACTAGGGTTTACCATTTACATAAATAATACCAAAGTCTTTAATATCACAAAAAATATCATTATTATTGACTCATTTAAGTGAAATAAGCATGTTCATGCGCGAGACCTATGGAGCCCGTCGGTTGGGGGCCTCACTCCCAACGTGGTTACTCATAATCAAGCGCACGAGTGTGTGCTTTAATTGCCCTCAAGGGCTCACCGATCAAAATAATAATAATAATAATACACATGTTCATGCATAAAAAATATTATTGTTGTGTGCTAGAAAATCAGTTGTGGTAGAGTGAAAGTTTACGCCTTAGCCTTGTTATGAAATCCAAAGCACGGTATTAAAAGTGAAAGAAAACTCCACATTTTTTACATGAAAAACCTCAAAGAGAAAAACTACGGCTTGAGAATCTTCAATGTATTTGTTTTGAGTACAAAATTTTTCAATAACGGATTACAAAATTGTACTGAGAATGGGTGATAATGAGAATCAAATCAAATAACGGCCATATAATCGCGTTAGTTGCGATTCTTTAGTAGCGAGATGATGATGGCGATGACCATGATAAGTTCACGTGATGGTGAGAGAGGAGATTGGCAGCGAGGATGGTGGCGGCGGCGGGTGGTTAACCGCCGTCAGTGGTGGACGATTATGCAAATTATATTTAAGAAAAATAATATATGAACAGTAATATTATATACTATAATTTCAGAGGCATGAAAGATAAAGAGATAAATATTTAAAAAATAATTTTTTTATCATTTATTTTTTAAATTTATTTAATATTCCAATGTGATAGGTATCGGGCCTGAGGTCAAACTCAAGTTTGATTAATTAGGTCAAATCAAACTGTGGCTGGAATTGGCTCAAAATTGACTTGTCTCGCTTATATTTAAATTAAAAACACAATTAACGTTTAGAAAATTATTATCATATTTTGTGTATTCATATACAAATTTTATATTTTAGGAAATTAAAAAGAGAAATTATTTCTCTGAAATTATAATATAACTAACCTCAACATAATACAATAATGCAGAATTTTATTTTTTGATTTGAAATATCCAAATAATAATAATAATAAGCATGCTAAACTTAGGCCTGTCTGGATCATTTTTGTTTATATATACATATATATATATATATATATATATATATATATATATATATATATATATATATATAATGTTATTTTAAAATATATTTATTTAATATATTTTAAAAAGCACTTTTATTTTATAAGTTACTTATATTTTGAATATTTTTAAAAACAACTATTCCTAATAAGCATAATTTAATTTGAATCAAATCATAAAAATAAAATAAAAGCAATCCCAAACAATCTCTTAGTGAATAAAGCTTAGCATGGACTAATTATTGAGCCATATCTTATTTAAATGAAAAATCTAAACAAATTCAACCCGAATTGACGTGAGCTTAACTCAATCTGACTAACAATATAAGCCCACCATTTTGATTAGGCTTGATAAAATCTACTCATGGTCAACCCATTTCAAAATAATATTTGAAAAATATATCTCTTTAACAGGAAATCTTTAGCTTATTAATATTTTTTTTCTGTCACATCTCAAACTAAATAATTTTAAAAGCTCCAATCTTAGCTGTGTTCACAAGCAATCTAATGAACATAATGCAAGCAAGCAAGCAATCAAATCACACACTCTCCTACTCTCTCTCTCTCTCTCTCTCTCTCTCTATATATATATATATATATATATATATTATTCAACAATTGAGAGACACGTTACCCATCAAAGCTTTATTTGTTTAATGAGGATAAGTCTTATAAAATAAAGAAATGGGGGCCATATAATTTGGACTTTGGACCTTTGAATATGTCAAAGAAATAATTTATGATTATCTTGGGTCTCTAGAAGTAGAGGAAGTGCTTATTGATATTGGCAAAAAGATTTTTTTTTTGGAAAATAAGGCAAAAAGATTAGGTGAGCTAGTTGACTTGTGTTAGTACAAATTAAATTTAAATAATGTGCTCATAGGTAGATTACATAATTAGTCAATTAAGATCTAGGTTTAAGCTTGTTTTAGTTGAATATTACCTAGACAAGCTATTTAACAAGAAAAAAAAACAAGATATGATGATATGTATATTGATATAAAATGTAGAGTAGTTTTTAGCAAGAATACTCGAGTATAAATAATTATAACAAATAATTTGTGTAATATCAGTAACTTATTAAATAATAGTTAATAAGTCATTATAAATTTCAAAGAACTCTTATTATTAATGATTATACTAAATATATTATGTTCACTTACTGACTGTTAATAGCTAAAGCACCAAAGCAAATCTTTAAGTAGAAAGGGAGTAGGTCAATTATATATCAATGCCTATATATAATAATCTCATAATATTTGATATTTTTTATATTAATTATTTAATTCATGCCCTCACCTAACAATAATTAGTTTATATAAAAATATTACTAACTCCACCACTATTCCAATTAAAATATATATTTCTTTTTCTTATCATTTTTTAGCAACAATATGAAGAACGTAGATTGAACTCATGATTCCATGATTAAGAATCTATGCATTTGCTATGAAACTTCACTTATGATACAAAGGCAGAATCAGCATGTTCATCAAATTTATATATCAGGATAAAATTAAAGAGTAAAAATAAATTTTAATAAGAATTAATTTGACATTATATGATAAATTATCAAATTCAGAGATAAATTACCTCTTAATTGTATCTGAATCTATATATATATATATATATATATATATATATATATATATATATATATATATATATATATATATATATATATATATGAACATAAAACTTGATAAATATGATCCACAAAAAAAATAATAAAATTTTAATTATAATAACAAGTTTATCTAAAGAGAATATTTTATTTTTATTTTATTTTATTTTATGAAATAAAAAAGAAGCAAGTTGTCACCCTTGGATAGCGTGGATTTGTATGGTTGCATGGCGGCATGACGTGTGTATTTTTGGAACGTTTGGATCCGTCGATTGCACGTGAAAGCAACCCAATCAAATTTAGAACGGACCTTGACCATTTCTAACCGTAATTATTATTCAGAACAGCTGTTCGAATATCAAAACTTTTTAATGAGTTTATCCAATAATTACAATCATTATTAAATATAATTTATTTATTAGATTATCATTATTTTAATTAACCTATTATGATCTCTCACAATCATTTAGGTATTGTTTGGTATTCGGTGGAGCTGAAATGATAGTGTTTATCCAATAATTGTCTTTTTAGATTTCTTTTTTTGTGTTTGTGATTAGAAATTATGGCTTTGAATGTAATGAAATTTGTTCCATATATTAATGGAAGGATTTAATTTAGGATTTGTTTTATATAAACAAAATTAGTGATTTATGTACTAGTTTTAATTATTAATTTAATTTAATTTTAGGTTTGTGATTCAAAATTTTTAACAATTGATATTACTAGTGAATTATAGCATAAAAAATCGCATTAAAAGGTTTTAAATGTAACTAATTTTGATTTATTCAAATCAGAGTGAAACAATTGAACCGACTTATCGTTTCGTTCAATTGAGTTCTGTATTTTATTTGATTTATTTGATTTAACTTTTTGAACATCGAAAATCACATTATTTTTCATCTTGTTTAATTAACAGAAGGGTGATAATAATCATCTAAGTTTATATATAAATGGATGTGATTTGCTCATAAGATGTTGACTCACAGTAGTGCACACTTAAGTTAATCTCAAGTTGACTGATTTTCAACTTCTCATTATGGGTTTTATTTGGATTGTTGAAGTTGTATGAAAAAATAATGAAAAAGGTGTTGTAGAAAAAGCTGTTGTTTGAAAAAATTATTGTAAGTATATAAATTTTTATTTAGTTATAAAAGTCAAAGCTAAACTTTTTGACTACCACCACACTTAGTCACAAGTTAAAAAATATAACTTTTTCTTCACAGATTTTTTAAAAAACAACTCAAATATAGTACATAGATGATATTATATCACACGACACTTTGACCGCCACCCCAAATGGGGTCTAAATATGTTATAGTTTTACTTGCATTATATATATATATATATATATATATATATATATATATATATATATATATATATATATATATATATATATATATAATAGTCAACTCGGTAGCTATTAAAAACGGTTCCTTGACTCGGCTTCTTGACTCACCCGATCCATAACACCTAAAACCCACCTCACGCTGACGTATTCCTTACGTGAATTCTCCGTAAGCTCACTAATCATACTTTAATTATACATCGATTAGCGCGACGCCGGTGTTAGCAAATCCCTAATCTCCCGCTCACCTACGACTCTGACTCACATCTCCATTAATCCCATGCTAACAACCAAATTAATTAAATAAATCATCATTTATTGAGCCCCCGAAGCTTGCGCCGTTACCGTCAACTAACGTTTCTAGAACTCCGCTGACGTGGCTGCTGTCCACGTCGTGCGAAATTATCCCGCGGCGGCTATCGATTCCGTACAATAAATTTTCGACACGTGGCATCTGTCGATGAAGATGTGTATTTCAACGGTGGATGAGAAGAGTCGCACGGATGTTATTTTGCGGCGTTTCGCATGGAATGATGACGCTGTAACACGGTAACACGTCCCATGGGCACGGCGCTACGTCAGTGCTGGCGCATGAAGATTCCCAAGTAAAGTCCTTCCTCTGTCTAGGCTGTTAAGTGGGACCCATTAAAAGTCATGGGTGCGAACTTGGGTGTCTGTAAGTCTATTTAGCTTTTAATTGAGTCGTCTCTCAGGTGTGGGGCCACCGACGGGAGACGACGCAGCTTGACCTGTCAAACGGCTCTCCTTTGCCCCTTAAAGATTTTTACGGGTTTCCTCTCACCCGGACCTGTGTAATTACCTGAAGTTCATTTTTTCGGCTAAAAGTTTTGAACAAGTTCTTTTAAATTTTTAAAAAAATTAAGGTTTACAATGAGTCTAATAGACACAAATCAAAAATACACGAGTGAATTTAATTTTTTTTTCAGATAGAAATATAATTATTTAAAAAATTAAGACTTTTTTAAAATTTTTTGCATAAATAAAAGATGTTATTGCCATATAAATTAATCTCATTAAATCAATAATACATTATAATGACAGTTTATTTAGATGATAATAAAGTTTTAATAGTTTTATGATAGTAGCTTGCTATATTAAGTTAAATTTAATTTGGATTATTAAAAATTTATATTGCATTTTAATAGTAAAGTTAGTTTTAAAGGCAGAAAGACAATAATGTGTATTATTTTAATTTTGGGGTTATTTTATAGTTTATTTTGATTATATGTATTATATATGAGAGCAAAAATATAAATAAAATTAATTTTAGATTATTGAGTTAATTTTAAAGAGTTAAATTTTTATGAAATTGTATTTTTTTGGGATTTTTCATCATTCAATTCATGAAATTGACATTTTTAAATAATATAGTATTTAACTTAAAATATTCAATTATCTAATTATTTTGATGCAAAGGTATAAGGGTTGATCCTTCAAAGATTTTTTTCTTTGTCATACTTTGTCGAGTTTATAATATCATGATATTATGGGAACAAAATAATAGATTTAATGATAATAATATTTCTAACACCTCCATAAGTATATATGTAGAGTGAAGTTTCAATTAAAATGTAAATAAAAAACTATGAAGTCACATAGAAAACTCTATCATAATATTATTAATATATTTTTGGTTATTCATAATATCACTTAGTTTTTGTTCATTTTGTTTGTTATTATAAATCATATATAATTGTTACTTATTTTTTAGAATAATTGTTTGCTATATGATATTTTATTTTCTTTAAGTTTGTCAAGTGGATAGGGGTTTTATTTTATTGGGGATTACAAAATGTATCAATGACTATTTATAAAAATTTTGTAGTTGAGAAATTCAAGATGAATTTGTATTTGCCTACTTTATTTGAATTATTTTATTACTTATGTGCCTCTATTCTTGTTGCATTATATTTTATCTTGTTTTATTAAATTGGGTAAAGTATAATTAGTCAAATTACTTATAATTTGATCTCTAAAATATAATGTTATTAACTTAATTTGATCTTAATTGTCTTTTATTTGTCCTATATACTATTCCTTCCCTAAATTTGTATACAATTATATAATATTACGAGATTTTAATTTTTGACGCTCGAATATGTAGCGCATTAGTTGGAAATAAAGTGAAGAAACTCGTGATGATGAATTTGAACATTCATCTTAGAAAAAAGTTTCTAATTTTTGAATATTTTTTTATCAATTTTTCTAATAATTTTATCAAACATATATTTATTTAAATATTTCTCTTGTTATAAGTTAAAGTTAATTTTCAGTCGAATTTTATTCACTAAAATTTAATTAAATGGTTTTAATTTTTGGCCACCTCTATATTCCATTTTATTTTTTTTTTTTATTTACTTATATTTCAGCTATTTACTCAATAGCCCTTAGAGGAAAAAAACACACGCGCACACACAAATTTATTTCATTTGCCTTAAAATTTCTATCTTACAAGTAACCGCTCGTTAACAACTCCCTCCTATGCCGGGTACCGTCCGACACGAACCGGGTTTACAGCGGTACGGAATGACCCCTAACACGTGGCCCAATCCACGCGGTTTCGTCCACCGCCTCATTAAATGCAAAAGCCAACCCATCTTCTTCCCTTTATAACTAACTCTCACTCCCAGCTCTATTAACCAAATCACCGACGATCTCTCCTTCTACGTAGTCGAGTTGAATGCCCTAATCGGAACCATGGCGGATAACTCCTCTAGCATCGATGCGTGGACTTACCGCCCAATCTTTCTTGATCCCGCAGGCTGGATCACCGATGCCTCTGTACGAGACAACGACGCCCTAACCAAAGCCCTTCAGATCTCCCTCTCCGACGATTCTTCCGCTTCCGAAACCCTCTCTTCTGCCGCGTATCTCCCGCCTCTGCCGCCCATACCCGCCCCTTCGCGCGATCCGGTCGGGTGCTCACCGTCGAAGAAAATCACGAAGAGGAAATCGCGCGCGTCGAAGAGGTCCCCGACGACGTACATCAACGCCGATCCGGCGAACTTCCGGCGAATGGTTCAGGAAGTGACCGGGATACGGTTAGGGGATGGCGGGATGCCGGTTGAGCCGGTGGTTAGGCCGGAGCCGCAGAGGAGTGGGATGGGACGGGCTGGCCAGACACAGGGGTACCTGCCGACGCTTGACACGTCAGCTCTGCTTCTCGACCGGGCGGGTCTCGTCGGGCCTGGGTCTGCTGTCTGCGGTTCGTTCGGACCGGGAGTTGAAGGTCCGCCTTTTGACTTTGAGCCGTTCCCGACCTTCCCTACTCTGGAGTCATGGGGGATGTAGGAATATTAAAAATATAAATGCTTTTTTTTCTTTTATTTTATAGTTTTTTAACAAGCGTCTGATGCGGATCAGATGGACAGGGAACTGTACATCGCGTGAAAACGTTTTTCCTTGGGAAGGCTTGTTTATTGCTTTCGTTATCAGCAGCTCAGCTTTTGGCTTTTATTTAAATTTTTAATAATAAATAGTTGTTTTTCCTTTTTTTTTATTGGCTATCTAAAATGAACGTTTAATTAAAAAAGTTGTTTAATATTTCTAATTAATTAATTAATTAATAGTTACTCACAAGTGGTTTCATTTAGCATTTAAATTAAGCACATAGCTTTTTATATGATTTTATAATATAAATAATTTTTTATGTGATATTTAAGTGCCCATATCCTCTTAAAATTTTTTTTTTAATGGAGCTTGTTATGGTTTATTATGTTAAACTACAGATGCTAAATTAGTTAAGTTACATCTATCATCTATAACAGATGAATTTAGATTGAAGAGCTCACTGGGGACGAAGGCCTACAAAGTTGTTATGGCTAGCCATCAATTTAGATCGTGTTTATTAGTTGTCGTCGTGCAGGGGAGATAAGCTCCGACAAGGCATTGATGGGGACTGTCATGAACTCTCCGTTTTTTTTTTTATTTTGATAGCAGGATGTACACTCCTAATCAAACTCATTATATGGCGTGTGATTTGGGCATGTAATTGGATGAGCTGACAATCTCGGCCAGTACAGCACACTTTTCATGAATGCATCGCCTGGGAGAATCGAACATAACCTGGAGTCATTCGTCTCACCAACCAAGAGAAAGAGCGATGGGTAAACTCTCCGTATTAATTACATTTTATGAATCATAAGCCACATGAATAACTCATATTATTTAAATTTTATAATGATTGCCTCTATTTAATGTGTAAAGTAAATTAAATACAAATAATTTAATTTTATGTGTGTTTGATATGGTACAAAGTAAAATTTCAATGCATTTGTAGTGTATTTAAAATACAATAGAATGATTATTTTAGGTGTATTTGAATTCCTGATTTAGAAATTCTAAATACGCCAGCCAAAGTGTTATGTCACCGACCACCGATCACAGCTTTGGCCGCCGGACCGCTCTCAGAACCGCCGACGTCATTAGTCGTGACGTAATTATCATTAATAATTTCAAAAAATACTTTACATTACATTTATTTTGTCAAACAAGAAAACCAAAATTTATGTATTTGCAGAGTTTTTAATCAAATAAGTTAAAGTAATCCAAATATATTATATTTATTTTACACTGTATTCAATTTATTTTATATTATAAATGCAATCAATCAAAGGGCTCGAATGTTAATTGTATAATGAATTAGATTCAGCTTCATCATATGATAAATTGTTTATATTTGACTCAAGCTTTACTTTGCTTTCATGTATATGTTAATATTTGTTTTTTTTTTTTTTTATAGAGATTGACTTGAAATTGACTTAAATTAATTACATAAATACGTAAATGGCCTAATAAACTAGCTCGAAATCATAACTAGTCTTTGGCGTAACAAATGATATCGTAAATTTAAATGATAAGGAGAATTAGAAAAGCTAGCAACATAGAATAATAAATAAATAATTAACATATCACTATACTTAATTAACTTTTAATTTATAGGTATACAAGCTATCGTTGAGCATTTAACAAATTTAATATATATTTTTAAAATTTATAAATTAAATATGAATTTCAAATTAAAATATATATTCAATTAAATTCAACGCCTCAATAGGATGAGCTTTAGATCATATTGGATTTTCTTTAAATGAATCTTCGAAATTTTTATGCTTATTTCTCTTGAATAAAATTATTGTAATATATGAGTTTTAGGTCATATTAGATTTTCTTTAAATATTTTAATAGTAAATAAATCCTTTCAAGATAAAAATAATAAATTTACTTGTTATATTTATTATAAAAATCTTCAAATAAAAATATTGTCCATGCAAAATAATAGCACGAAGAAGCACGCCAAGAATAAAAAATAAAATATTTTAATTATATTCATTTTCTCAAATTATTTTACAAATCCATATATAAACCTTTTTTTTTTTTTTTTTTGAAAAGATGAGGACATGCTCACCCAATTTTATTACTCAAAGCAGATCACAAAGCATTACTTATAATTATTGAAAATAAAAAAACCTTTTGAAACTATACCTTACAATAAAACATAAAATAAAACTCAAAGTAAAAAATTCCTATGAACAACAATTCATGGAAGAAAAACAAATCTTATATTTTATTTTAAAATAAAACTTATTTGATTATATTTGTTATTTTTCAAAACACTCAAAATATCTTTTTAAAACATCTTTTAGATATTTTGAGTATTTTAAAAATAACATTATTTATTTTTAAAAATAAAAAATAAAACCACATAAAAAACTATTCCAAACAAATATATTTTTAAAAATAACATAAAATTTGATAACAATATGTAATCCCATCTAAAAAAATTATAATAACAATATATTGAAGGCCGAATTAAAAAAAAATGCATTAATTATAGTCAATTAATTTGTATAAAATATACAGATTGTCACCAATCTTTTCGTCAACAAATTTGATGCGACTGAAATTCTAACATAGATAAAAATCATCAGAATTTTACTAAAAGAAGAATAAACCATTAATCCTTGAATATATTTAGGAGTAAATTAATCACTCGGAAAGAGATTTTAGAAGTATTCAACTTTTTCCAAATAAGAATGTTTAGATCAAATTAAATTTAATTAAATCATGAGACTTTAAAAAAATGTGATTTCTATTGATAAATCATAAACCTCTTCCATGAACAAAATCATTTTTTAAAAGTTGATTATCTTTGATTGATTAATTTTAATTGTAAGTAAATATTTAATTTTAAATATTAGATATATAAATACATAAAAAATTGTGACAAAAGTTTATTGTTGATATTATTGTTGATCAATCTTAAATATAAATGATTTTGTTTCTTTGTCTTTTCTTTCATATTTTTAATTATTTTATTTTATTTAAAATTTATTTTTCAATTCTCTAAAATAGTAATTATAATAGAAATGCAAGTCAATGATGGCGGGCTATCCATCAGTTGGCGGACCATACGATCGTACAGATGGATGCCGTCCGTAGCTAAAACCTGTCCCAAACATTATCCAGCGGCGCGGTTGTTGTTGATTGCTGACAATAGGTGACGTGGCAGTTGACCAATCTTTAGTAGTCATCGCGGTGCTCTTAGTCAAAAGGTGAAGAGCCACCTCAAGCGCCGTTGACCAATCACATGTGCGTTTGTTCAGAGAGAAGTGTGAATAACTCGCATGGTTATAAAATTGTAAAATTTTTAAACTAAATCTGATTAGTGATTTAATTAGTTAATTGGTAAAAAAAAAATAGACGCAATAAGCTGCGACTGGCTGGCAAGGCATCACGTCGGCGTCGTCGCCCGTGGCTAACGCCTTCTCTTAGGGGTGAAAGCAGAAGCTCTCCGGGTTTCATGTTCTCTTGTTTACTGCTTCGTGCCGCGGATCTGCGATCCTAACTTGTGCGGATCCACCTCGCCGGCGCAGTAGTCGACCAGGTGCTCGCCACGTCGAGAAGTTTGAAAATAAAGGTTTATTTTCGCCGTATTTTAACCCCAAACGAAGAAGAAATGTATTTTGTATGAGTTTATTAAGTTAGTTTAGTAATTGTTATGATATTAAGAGATCGTGATCATCCGAAATTGTTCTGATTTAGGAAAGCTTCATTTTTGTCTAATGCCTATAGGTTCTTAAAGGGTTTTCTGCAATCACTAGTTGTTCTTGGCATTTTTGTTTGGTTAATAGCATATTGATGAGAATATGAATCATATTCTGTTATTATAGAACGAATGATAGTCTCTCGAATGGTAATTGGATCTAGTTTTTTATTTTTACTACTAGATTTATTTTATTTTATTTATTTTGATCTCACTACTATTTGTATAAATATTGGATTTTCTAGTTACTTATGTTTTCATCAATGTGTATCCCCTTTTTTTTTGTTTAGAAAGTGTGTATATGTAGTTAATTTTAGGATTTATGAGATTTGTGATCGATCAAAAATGTCGTTTTATTTAGGAAAGTTTCATTTTTTTTTTAGTTATTTTTTTTATTTAGGAAATGTGTATGTGTAGTTTAATTTAGGATTTAGGAGATCTCGATCATGCGAGTGATTTTTTATGTAGGAAAGCTTTAATTTGTGCAATGTTCTATTTTTATTTAGGAAGTATGTATGTGTAGTTTAGGAATGTTTTATTTTGCTTTCAAAGAGAATGACTGATTTGGATTTTATTTGTCATATTGCGATAGTTGGATTCTTTGTTTAGGTGAAATATTAGGATCGAGTGATGGCTTGAATGAGTAAGTATTTTTCATCTTGTTGTATATTAATGCAGATTTTTTTCATAATAGGTAATTAATCGATTTTACAAGTCGTGATGAGTTCATATAGTGTATTTATTATTCTTTATTATGATGGTGAACTAGCGATGAGTTCATTCCAACATATATTGGTGGAAAATTGTCCAATCCAAGTTTCACGACGGATTAAATTTGAGAATTACGAGAAAAGTTATGAAGTGCGTTGAAGTTAGATCCAAAATTCTCTCATAATCGTGGGTCGTTTTCGTTGGCTGATTTATTGTGACACATTAATGATGATGAAGTTTGTGAGACTATTATTAAAGATGTTCAGCCTCTCTTGTGGTGTATGTTGAAACTCGCGTGGAGATAGATTGGTTAGCGTAGTAGATATCGAAAGTGGTGGTGGGATCATTAAATTCATAAAATAAGTACTCAAGGGGAGATATATGAGCGCGGAGGGAAAATGAATATTTTACTAGCTTAGCTCAAATGGGTGACCCACAAGATAATGATGTAAACCCACCATCGATGTAAATGTTGAATATGAAACTATGCCTAGTGGAGATAGTAGTGATGAGGATGATGTGATTATATTGACTCGGCGAGATGATTTAAGGCGAGAACCATCTCATACTGAGATTGTCGATTACTCAAGGAGAACGAGTCATACTGAGGAGCATTTTATACATAATAATGATTATATGCGCAGTGCTCAGACCACCAAAGAATGGGATGAAGATCTTGCATTTGATGATCGATGATTCAATCTTCGAAGACGAGAATGCATCCCAGACGAATTAGTGGAAGGTATGTGCTTTCATGATAAGAAGCAGTTGCAATTTGCTATTGCTGGGTGGTCGATTATAAACAATGTTGACTATGTCATATATGCCTCAAGCAAATCAAGATTTATCTGTCGCATGCCATTCACAGTGAGACCATGTTTGTGGCGTTTACATGCCAGTTAAGAGGCTAGGTGGAACTTGGAGAATTGGTTGGTTATCCCATCACTTGTAGCCATTCAATTCTTATCTTAATGGACACGCAATGCAACGCTTATAAGTTATTTCATCAACCCCGCAAGCGGCGGTTGGATCTCAAGCCGAGATTATTGGCGTATAGAGTCGAAGTTCAATATGAGTGTCTTATATGAAGGCTTGGGATGCATGAAAATCGCTAAGGCAATTTTTGGCGGTTGGAGGAATCTTACGAGCTTTGGGAAAATTTATCCTTTGTTTGCATCTATGCTAGATTCATTATAAAGATACGAGTGAATCATTGAGCCTCTTTCGTCAATACGTGTTGGCGATGTGTCTTTTACGCCTTGATGGGACTTTTCTCCTGTAAGTACCGAGACTCTACTTAATGTTGGGATCGACGCAGACAATGGCCTTCGCATGGTTGAATCAAAGCATCGAAGTCTTGGATTTGGTTTTGCAAACTCTTCGTGGATCCCTTTAGTGTCTACGAGGGGTGATCTATGCTTCATCTCAGATAGACATGTCCGGTCAAAATCTTTCCATGGTCCGCTTCGCATATGCCATTTCATGCGAGAACTTCAAGAGAGCGATGCGTCAACTTGGCATAGCGATGTCAATTCATGTGTCGAAAATGTATGTTGCGAAACATGACATATTTTCAATTTTCAAAAGACACGACTTAAGAATATTAAGCAAGAGGCATCTGACGCTAGTTTCACGGGATGTTCAACAGTGGACTCAAACTCATGATAACGGGTACAGGTATGGCACAATGACGACAAATGCAGCAGAGTGTTTCAACGGTGTGCTCAAACGTGCACGTGGTTTACCTATTCAAGCTCTGATTATGGCAGTTTACTATAATATAGTTTCATTTTCACAAAATGTCTTGAAAAGGCTTTCACAAAGGCAACAAGAAAACTTATTTTTCCCTCGCATTAAAGCTACACTTATTGCTAATGAACGCGAGACCGATTACGAACGTTAGAATTAGCATGTCCGAGTATCGAAGTGTTTGATGTTATCGAACCCACAAAGTTGAAATTTCGAGAAATTATGAGTGCAAGCGTGTAGACCATCTTATCACTACCTTGTCGCGTGATTGTTTTGAACGCCACCTAAAACGCGCATCTACGTCTGTACTTGCAAAGAAAATTTACGAGAAATTTCATGTACTGTCGAGGAGTGAGCGATTACATCTGTGGCGATTACACTTATACCCCATATTAAACGAAAGTCAGAAGGCCAAGAAATACTATGAATGAGAACATTCAGTAAAGGCATCTTTGTTTAAGAACCATAATATTCGTGTCCTCGGTGCGTATACGTGATGTTTCAGCGTTGTTGATGTCATGTGTATGTATCTGTATATGTTAGCTCACTTGTGTTTTTTGGGCGGTTTTGATGTGCTTGAGAAAACTTCTATTCTTATATGCTTCTTCTTATAAATTAGGAGGATCTTTGGGTATTATATGATATTTTATTCTCAATCTGTATTTTAAAATGACCCCAACTTTCCCTTTTTTTTTTTTTTTGATAATTTATTGCATGTTAATTTAATTAGTTAATTAAAGAGTATCAGAAATAGGACATAAGCATTATTATTTTAGGGATATCATTTACTCATTTTTAAAAATAATAAATATAATAGTGTCTAACGCTATAACTCACTCCGGTGTTCTTTTCTCCTAACAACATTATCTATTACAGACAAGCACAGTAAATCAAAAATGGGATTTTTTTTTAAAAAAAAAATTAATAACCAATTGCCGGTCGGGCGGCTGCAGGCATTGTTATTTTGTTAATTTTTTTCTTGCCTAATTAGCTAATTAAATCACTAATGATATGTTTAAAATTTTAGCCTTATAAAACTAAATTTTATATTTAAATTCTGTCGTAAAAGTTTTATTATGTATCGTTCATATTCTATATATTTAGTATCCTATAATAGAATTTTTTTTAATGATTTTATCATAGATTATGATGTGTTATTTTAATATAAATTTAAGGTTATTAAAATTAACAGAATAATATTATTAAGAGAAATTTACATGCATATCACTTAATTCTTATACAAATCTTTATGAACTTGAAATAATGTATCTAATTTTTAAAAAATTAGTGATATTGATATTAAAGATTTAGATGTTATAAAATTTAAAATTTAAGATATATAAAATTATATGATATGCATGTAAATCTTCTATTTTTAAATTAGTAGGAATTAATCAAAATGTTGTCTATTTGTACGGTTTAATAGATTATGGGTATATTTAGAGCAACTGTAGTTCCTTAAAGCTGATCGTAAAAATATTATGAGGGAAATAATTTTTTAAAAGTTAATGTCTGTTCAAATATGTTTTTTTTAAAAAAATTCAAAACAATAATTTTCTTGACATTGTGTGGGTATTATTTGGTTTAACTTAAACCGAATCAAAATTTTTGAGTAATTTGGTTCGGTTTTGAATTTAATAATTTGAATTTTAGTTTTAATTAATAAAAATTTTGATTTTTGATTTTTGGATCGGTTTATTAAATAAAATTTTGGATGAAACCAAATAAATCAAAGTAATTATATGTATATACAATATTATTAATTTATATATAATAGCTTATCTTTTATACATTTATTTTATTTATTTTGAATACTTAGTACTTTTTTGGAAGCATTATCCAATTTTATAAAATATTAGGGGTTTCATAATATGGTAATATATTTCAACTTCTAGTTAAAAACATCAAGATATGTAAAAATTAGTGTTAAATATATTTTAGCATATGAAGTAATTGCATTTTGATTATATTTATATTATTTTTTATTGTATCATTATTATACAATAAAAATTATACAAACTATTTTTAAATGTAGCCAACTTGTTTATCCAAAATCAAACCAAAATAACAACCAAATTATTATTCGGTTTGTTTTATTTTGCATTTTATTTATCGGGTTCGGTTCAATATTTTAGAATCCAAAATCAATCAATTTTAAAATTTTATCATCAAATCCATCCAAATCCCACCATACTTTAATAACTTCGGTACTCAAAATTTACTATTCATCACCAAATTTTCTAAAAACAACCAAACAAATATATGATTGCTTTCTGATTGCTTTTTGAAAACTAAAGTAGCAAAAGCATCCCAAACTCATAAGATGTAATATATGTGTGTGTGTTATATATAAAGTATACCTAAACTTAAATTTACTATCAATGTTAAAAGTATTTGAATCTAAATAATGAAAATGAATTATAGTAAAGGGGCATTTAATCACATTTATTTATTTAATTTGCTTAAACATATATTAATGTGTAATCTCAGTTCCATTGTTAGCATTTGCTATAGTTAATTTCATTTTAACAATCTATTATTTTATAAATTTAATATAAATATTAATATATTTTTAAAATCATTGCAAATCCATATACATTACAGTGGGTAAAGCTGCAACTAAAAAAATATCTCTTCTCATATATAGCAGCAATACAACTGTAGTTCACAGCATAATGGCCCTCTCTCATATCCTGACAATGGATTTTATAAAACTCGCTGCCATAGGAGTTGCTTAAGTGTTCTTCTCTACATACCTAAAAATAAGTCAACTTCAAGGTCAATGGTTACAAAATTATAAGGTGTTCAGGAGCATACAACAGAAGGCTCACAAGTCAACTTGAAGGTCAATTGTTGTGACTTGTGAGCATTCTCTTGCATACTCAAGTCAATTTAGTATTCACTAGTAGGAGTAAAAATGAGTTAAAATCGCACACAAGCTACCTTTAATTTGAGCTTAAGTTTGATTAATCAAATGAGTTATGAGTTTATTATTGAGCTTGAGCACAATTTAATGAGTTCAAGTGTTGTTGACCTTGAGCACACTTTAGAGAGTTTAAATTAGCTCACGAGTCAACTCAAGTACTGTCAAAGCAGATCATTCTGTATCAAGCAAAAAAAAAATAAAAAAAAAATAGAGAGAAATTAGATGATAAACAATAACAACAACAACAATAATAACAACAATAACTTGATATAAGTGAAATATAATTTTTAAATATTTTAATAAATTTTTATTTAAACTATTTTATTCTAATAAATTTTAAGTATATTTTATATTAATAATTTTTAAATGATCAGCTCATAAGCTAATGAGTCTAATCGAGATTAGCTCAAATTTGATTTGTTAGTTAGTTTAATTTATTTCATAAGTTATTTATTGAGTTGAGTCTGAACCGATTCACTAGTTAACTTCGCTCAATTGAATCTAGTTCACACCTCATTTTTTCAATCTCCTTCTTTTTATATATCTCTTTGTAAACAATCTCTCTTAAAAAAGTATCATATTATCTTCATGTTAAATCTTCTCCAGTCTCCTCTCTCCTTGATGTGAGAAAAGAAGATAAACTAGAATAAGATTGGCTAAGGTAAGGATGAAGATAAAGAAGAAAGAAATATAAAAGAAATAAATAATGAATGAAAAAGAGTATGAAATATTCTCAAAAAATAATTTTCATAGGGCAAGTTAAAAAAAATGTCTAAAAAAATTGAACGAATTGGACTAAAATAAGCCTATGAAAAAGATCCATGAAAACCCTCAATCTGACTAGAGATCAACTTATTTTTATTATAGGCACACTCTTAAAAAAAATGTTTCAAAAATTAATTGGATTTCAGAGATACCCAAAAACACTATTAATTAGCGAAATCCTATTTGTATTCTAATATATTTCAATATGATTTTGAAAAAAGATTTGATAAATTTAAATTATAAATATTATATATATATCTTGAATTTACTATCAATGCAAATATAGTTTGCTTAGATGGATGATATGCCTTAAAAATCAATATCTAGGATTAGCATTCTAATCTACCTAAAATTATTATTATTTTTTTAAAATATCAAATTATTTTGAATCTAAATCAAATAAAAATATGTCAATTATAATTAGTTTAACATATATAATCATTGAATAAAACCTATTTATATTTATAAAAATAGAGATGGTGAAATGTTATTTCACATATAATGTAAAGAGGGTGATCCATGGATATATATATATATATATATATATATATATATATATATATATATATATATATATATATATATATATATATATATATATATATATATATATATATTATACTTCTCTATGAAATCAGTAAGCAAAGGCATGCATCAACTAATTTTTAATATCTTGTGTACCAAATATTTTTTTTTAATAATTTAAAATGAACAAATTTAATTTATTTATAGCAATTTTATCATCCAAAATTTAAATATAGTCATCTGAACACAGTATGTGTTCATGTTTTTTTTTTCTATAAACTCTAATTAATGTAAAAATATTATACAAATTAATTCATAAAAAATACATTATTATTCAATATTTATTATTGCCAAATTAAGGCTCATGAAAATTATAATATAAAAAAATTCTGTTAAATTATAAAGATTTATTTATAAAAATAAAATAATTTAAGAATTTTACAGTTTATTTTATCTCATTTGGAGTCCAAGTGAGAGATATATGACTTTTTAAGTTAAACTATTTAATTATATTTGATTTTTTTTTTGAAATTATAATAAATATAAAATAATATCTAAAATTCAGTGAGAAAATATGAAAATTATTTTCACACAAAAAATATTATCGTAAGTGATTGATATGTCACTCAAAACTTTACTAGTTGACCACCGTCTTGATATCGAATCGATTCGAGACCATATCAAACTTAAAATATAATTAAAAATTTTGGGATATCAGTAGGATCCCTAAAAACTCCTAAATATGAAGTGCTTATAGTCAAATCGAGCATCTTGACGAGCCAGATCTAACAAGCAAAGATCTTGTAATTTAGACTTCATTTGAGCATTCAAATACTTAAAATATATCGATGATCGAAGAAATCATTTTGAGTTGTTCGATAGATTTAGATTTTGACTATATTTGAGAAATGTTCTGTCTATAAATAGTCTATCATTCTTCACATGAGAGGGACCCAAGTTAAAGAGATGAGAGAGCTCTCATACTCGAAGAATCTCAAAGCATAATTGAGCCACCGTCCGGAGGCGATGGATCATCGATCATCACCCGCACACCATCGGTTATCGCGGATTATCACGGTCAACATTGCCGCCATAGCCACTATCGGTTAATGCCACCGGGTTAGCCGCTATTGTTGACCACGCGCCGTGCCGGCCGCATACCGTGTAGGTCATCCACCGGACAATCACGCATCGCGCTCACCATGCCGTCGACCCATGACCACCGCCATCGCCGGTCACGCGGCCCGTGCCCCATCGATCACCCAGGTACCGACTGCCTGGCCATCGTCACCGAATAATCACCGAACTTATTCTTGTAAGCTATCATTCTCTAACTTTAGAGAAAGAATAATAATTGTAACAGAAGCTGATATATTGAAATTTTAAGTCGGCTAAGTCCCGTGGTTTTTTCTTTTTTGGGTTTTTCACCTAAAAATTCTGATGTATCGTAAACTCTTTTGCTATATGTACAAAACTTTTATATAATATTAAGATATTAAATTCTCTTTGATATGACTCTCAAAATACTACTAGTCAAAGCACAAATCTTGATAAGCGATATGATTTTGAGTCGAAACCGTAGATCAAGCACTTAAAATATCATTGGAATCTTTGAGACATCAATTAAATCCCAAACAGCTCTCAAATGTGGAGTGTTTATAGTCAATCGGCGTCTCGGAGCGGATCTAAAGAGCCTAAGATCTTATAATTCGACTTCATTTGGGCATCCAATGCTCAAACATCAAATGATCAAAGGAATCATCCAGCGTCCGATCGAGTGATGCAGGCTTTACATGAATTTACAAGAATGACCCTCCTCCCATCTATAAATAGGCCTTCATTCCTCACATGAGAGGGGCCAAGCTAAGTGAAGTGAAGTGAAGCGAAGTGAAGAAGCCACAGGTAAATCAACTCCTGCCGATACTTGTGATCAATCAAGAAGAGAAGAGGAAGAGTCCAGAAGGAAGGTAAGAAGAAAGCAAGGAAGAAGAGGAAGAGTCCGAAAGCAAGAAGAAGAGAGTCCGAAAGGAAGCAGAGAGGAAGAGTCCAAGCAAGGAAGAAAAAGAAGTCAGAAAAGGAAGGAAGAGTCCATAAGGGAAGAGTCAAAGAGAAGAAGAGGAAGAGTCCAAAGCAAGGAAGTAGAGGAAGAGTCCAAACAAGGAAAAAGGAAGAGTCCAGAAGCGAAAGAGAGTGAGGAGGAAGAGAATAGCTCTGCAAGATCCTCAAACAAGATCTGCTAAGAAGATCGCTCACCAAAACTCGCACCGCCGGCCATCAACCATCGCACTCCGTCACCTACCCACTGTATTCCCCAGTTACCCATCCACCATCATTAACATTAACGCGATGTTATTCCTTATTCCTCATGCGATTAAATGTTATCGAAGACTTTATACTCAAACGGATACATAGTGGAAGCTTTTATAGGCAGTGGTTTTTCCCCTCTTTTCGAGGTTTTCACGCGTTAAAATTGCAGGTGTCTCATGTTCTCTTTAATTACGTGTGTAATAATGAATCGGCTAAACGTAAACTTTCACTCTCTGCGGTTTTCTAAGACGCAACACTCTTATTTTACTTATTGAATCTTCGTGCATGCATGATATAGTTTTTATTTTGACAATTGAATGATAAAATTATTTATTTACATCGCTATGGGTTTTACGGGTGACGCGAAACTAAACAAGGCGACATTTTATTCAAATTGGCTTCATCAAATTACGGCTGATGGGATGGATCCGACGCTAAGTCTTTCAACCTTTAGAGGCTCTGACGGCAAAAGACCATTTTTTTAACTAAGTATCATTAGAATCTTAATTAGATAATTAAGTATTAAGAAAAAAAATTTAAGAATATGTATGATACGCCCTAATTAATGGGCGGCACATCTGCTCGGTTAAATGAGCGTGGCGCCACGCGTGAATGAGGCCGGTCGCCATTGGTGACTTACCAGATACGACGGTCGATTAATCGGCAGAAAGATGCAAATAAAAAAAAAGCGGGCAATTGTTTTTTTTGTTAAAAAAAAGCGAGAAATCGGATGGCGACCCTTCCATCATGCAAAGCATAATTGATCTTATTTGCCTAATTATAAATTATTTTTTGCCTAATAATAACTAAATGAGAATATCTATGCGAGGGGTAAAATTGGTATTCTTCGATGTTTGTAACTTTGAAGCAAAAGTGGTACTGTATGAGTCCCACTCATTAGGTTGGAGTTTGATCCTTCCACAGACTTGGTTTTCCTCCAAAATGAACTCATATATAATCATATTTTCATTATAAATGAATCAAAATAAATTGATTCCATTAGTTTTCCTCAACACCACCCTTTGTATTAATTTTTTCTTTAAAAAACTTACGGGGCCATGAGTCTATATATTCATTCAATCAATTTATAGATAATATTTATAAAAAAGTGATTTCTTTCAATCATCATAAAACTATTAAAGAGACAAAAATTAACAAATTATATTGAAGTTAATCAATTCATTTCAGAAATTGACAAATAATAAGAAGTTCATTATGACATAAATTTAAGTACAAGACTAATAAGTTTGTAATGAAACAGATAAATAAAACATAATGCGACACAAAAGTATCTCCCTAAACCCTAAACCGTGTGACAAGCTGTCTTCCTCCGTGTACAGTCGGTGCGCAGGTGGGATCACGCATGATGGTGGTGCCTTAGCAAGTGTATGGCCGACGTCTAACAAGGCGGTGCCCCTTTGCCATCGTAACTGTCAGAAAAGAATCGCAAATATAATAGTGAAAATATTTTTTAAGTAGATGATCAAAAGGAGAAAGATAAGCATTATCCTATTGGAAAATGTACCGCCGACTATTAATATTATGGGGCCATGACGAAGTGACCATTTTTTATATGCTACAAGTTCTCGCTACTGTACCTACATTTTCATCCATTATGTTTCGAATCTATTAGGTATGTGGTGGTGACCTTCTGCTAAAGTTAGGTGGTTGGCGTGACAATCCATGCTCTACACTGATAGATGGCCAATCAGAACGATCTGGTAGAGTATGAAATTCATTTATGTGCCACTTACAGGGCCTTGTATGACTATCGTGCTATACACATACAACCATGTAGTTCTTTACGGAGAAAGTAGCAATTGAACATTATTGACTATGGACCACCCAACAATAGCAAATTGCAAACTCCGTTTACTTGCAAAACACATACCCTCGACAAGGTCATTTGGAATTTCAATTTCATCTTTTAGGGCAATTTTGGGATGGGTAAAGTCAAGTCAACATCGTTGTCCCCAGCTAGTTTTACGTGACATACTCATTTGTGGACAACATATGAACTCTTTCGATATTGCAAAATGAGTGATTTTCAAGTTATGATTTTCATCTCAAGTATAGTAGTCCTGAGCGATCATCATCACTAATATCCTTTCCTGCCGAGCCGCTACTCACTATGGATGCATGCCTCTCACCGGGAGGCGCATCATACGTTCATCGAGCGGTAGGACGTGTCGTCGCCATGCATAACTTATAATTTGAGCAACAAATTATTATATTATTACAAGTATAATCGAGATAAATTTTGACGATATACTACCTGGGAATCAACCCATCAAAGCCGTTGTATCCCGGAGGTGCTTGTCGCGATGATGCAAATCTGTTAGCGGTATATCTGACCCTACCATTTCGGTTGATGTGGATACAATATTAACATCTTCCACTGCCGATACAACACCAATATCGGCGGGAAGCTTCAGTGTAACTTAAACGTCGTCATCGAGATAATGCCGCTATACGCTATCCACCGGATAATCTTGTAATAAGGATGGCCTGGCTCTGGATCAATGTCTGCTTATAATTAATTATTTCAATTCAGTAAGTGCTGTGACGCTTGAACCTTAAGCTGGGCATTTTGACCTCACATAACTTGATTGGGACTCATCGATACCGGTCTCCATAGAAAGAATCAAATAAATAAATTCTCTATTCATTGCAAAACAAGTTATATGAATAATGAGAAATTTATATTAATCGACACTAATTAATACTACTTTGGCTACTTAACACTAAATAAATAAATTGATAAAGTGATTTTGTATTTTAAGAATGATGTGGGGATGTAAGCTAAAAATGTAGAATCCACTAAAGGGAATTTTCCTCAAATGAAATGGAGCTGCAGGAATCGTCGCCGAAAGCTAAAGTTGACTTCCAACGGTTGGTAAATGAGAGAGGAAAGTAGTTAAACACGTCAAAAGCGGAACAAACAAAAGTTTATCGAATGCCGGACAAGACGCCATACGGCGATCCTCGGAAGTCGGGGAGGGAGGGCGGTGCTGTTTGGCGGGGTTTGGTCGAGCTCTGGCAGGAAGCGATTTCGGGGCGAATCAGACAAAGCAGAGATAGGGATCGGCCCCGATCGACCTAATAATATCGGGGCTACTAATTGAGCTGCAATTTTCTCAACCGTGCTTTAATGACGCGGCAACATGCCACTTAGCTGAACGATGAGATAGCCCCTATTCGTGGCTTATATATTCTTAAATTTTTATTAATACTTAATTTTATTCAGATACTAAAAATGCTTAGTTTAAAAAATTGCCACCAAAAACCAAAAGCATGAGAAGGCCTTCCGCTCTCGGAATCCTCAACCGATTTTAAAAAAATTTAAATGCTAAAATGATTTATGGAAGAGAAGAATCATGGCATGGATTCAAAACAAGAGTGGCATGCGCATACGATCAAGCACAAGGATGGCCATAATCTTTAGTTATACCTGCAATCGTAGAGAAAGCCATGTCGTCCACCTTGACTTATATCGGCGAAGGAAGGCTGCGGCACCACCACCATCCTCTCTCCTCTTGCGGGAGTCACGATGAACCTCGCCCCAAAGCTCCAGATCCTCCATGGCTTGGTGACTCTCAAATCAAGCTCGGAGGGGACGCATTTTTTTTTGCTGCTCTCAAGTCCCGAAAAAAAATTTCAGTCCCGAAGAATGAATTTCCCATACCTCTCTTGTTCCCCCGCATCCAAAGTTATATGCATGGAGGGCAAGTGGCGATACATCTTTGATATCCATAGAAGATTCATAACTAGAATTGCCAAGTGTTTAAAGCATCGATGATGGCTGCCATTAACTTCATTTCAACCTTTTCTTCATCGATATGACCGAAAATTCTACCTAAACAAGTCTTGATGTGGCAGTCCTTAGTTGAAACTAGTCGAGATTAAGCACATAAAATATCATTGGAAACTTTGGGATATTAGTTAAATCTCTAAATAGCTCTTAAACATGGAGTATTTATAGTCAAATCAAGCATCTCGACGAGCCGGATCTAACGAGCCTAAGATCTCATAATTCTGATTTCATTTGAGCATTCAAATACTTAAAAATACATCAAATGATCAAAGAAATCATTTTGAGCCGTCTGATGGAGTGGAGTGGTACGGGTTTTGCATGTATTTACAGAAATGTCTCTCCTCCAATCTATAAATAGTCCCTCATTCTTCACATGATGAGACCAAAGAAGCGGAGCTCTAAAGCTTGAAAATCCTCCAAGCATAATCGTCTACACGGCCGCCACCCCGCTCCACCGATTGCCGCCATCGTCGGTCATTATTGGCGGTCATCACTGTCGCTAGTCACCGCCGCCGACCATCGTCGGCTATCTCCACCGGTCACCACCATTGTCATGTCATCAGCCATTCGGCGCTGAGCCGACAGTCGGCTTCTTGTCGTAAATGCCAGCTGGATCACCGCCACATCCGTTGCCGACCACCATCAATCTCATCGCCGTCATCAGCGTTGGCCGGCCATCATCGCCACCATAGACACCGATCGCCGCCGAATATCGCCACTTCGCGCAGTCGCCTACGGCCGACAGGTCGATCACTCCAGCTATTCACCATCATTTACTATCTCACTTGCGCTTTCCTGGCATGGCTATATATTTATTGTGCTCGATTCCCATTGCAGCCCTTCTCATATATAATTGTGATCTTGTTCGGAAATTTTGTACCTCAAATAGATACATAAGTGGAAGATTTTACTGCCAGCCGTGATTTTTCCCTTTTTGAGATTTTTCACATAAAATTCGAGTTTTTTATTAATTCCTCAAACATCGGTGTGTGTTGGATTCCTTACAAAGCAAAGCGTAAACTTTTACTATACTACAACTGGTTTCTAGCACGTAGCGTTTTGCGTTATGAGAACTAATTCCCATTATTTCATCTATGGCGACCAGTTTCCAATATCAAAATCACCATCGAGATGAAGCATTTCAAGAAGGAATCGAAGAATGAAGATTCAAACTAGTTCCTTGATTTTATCAAAACCCGGGGAAACTCTTAATCTCATAAGATCGTTCATGTTAATATGTTAAGTACCTAATCGATTACCATCCCAAGAAACAAATCAAAGTTGAAAAATATTTTAACATTGAGAAGAGATATACCAAATTATGAATTTCCAATCATACTCATGGAAAAGCAAGACCAAGGTTATGAAAGGACTTTCGCAAACCGGATGTTTTGATTCGACCTCTTCCATTAACGTAAGTAATACTTTGACAAACAACTTGATAGTCAAAAATCCTCGGATTCAATTAATCTCTTCCATATAAAGTTAACGCCATCGAAAGCAAAGACTTTGACAAACAACCTCAATAGATCAAACTTATACTCCACACACGTCATTAAAGCAAAGACTCACAAAAAATCTCGTGATAAGTCAAAACTCGCTATTCTCTGCATAGTAAGAAGTCAAATAACACTTTGGCTAATAGGATAGGTCAAAAGGTCTTTGTGGATTTCCGATCTCTTCCATACAGGTTAACGTCATCGAGTAACACTTTGACAAACAACCTTATATAGGTCAGAAATCCTCAACATATTTTATTCATCCTCTTCCATACAAGTTAACGTCATCGAGTAGCACTTTGACAAACAACCTCAGATATGTCAAAAATCCTCAACGGATTCAATTTAACCTCTTCAATACAGGTTAACGTCATCGAGTAACACTCTCACAAATAACCTGGGATAGATCAAAAATTCTCTGCGGATTCAATTCGACCTCTTCCATACAGGTTAATGTCATCGAGTCACACTCTGACAAACAACCTCGGATAGGTCATAAATTCTCATCGTTAACCATCGCTGCCGGCCATCCACCGCTGCGTGCAGCCACCATCGCCGACCATTGTGATTGTACCGTCAGTCATCACTGGCCGCATTTACGGTATTCATGAAGCAAAGAAAATGATTTTGTTTTACTTTTTTTGGGTCGCCCGCTAACTACCATTGCCAGCCGCCACTACCGATGGCCAGCCGCTAACCGCCTGCTGATCATCGCTACTGCGACGCCATCGGTCATCACCATCGTGGTCTGGCCGCATTTCGCAGACTTCTGCGCTAATTAATTGTGCACTGCTGGCTACCCAGCAGCATTTTGCCAATTATCTTGGCTTATCGCTACTGTTATAATCGCTATCTCCCGCGGCTATCGATAATCGTTGACTGCTAGCAATTCATCGAGTGCGGCTGTCCGACCTGCACTCGGCCTGTTACCGCTTACTGCTTGCTGGTATCATCACGCTGATTGCTACCATCGGCATCACTGTAGCCGCTCGCCGGCTATCCACAACACGAAACCCGGTGCGATGATGCTGACGCTTCTTTCGGAAAATCGAGCCTCGTCAGATATTAACGGAGCGCTTGCCTTCCAAACCCAAATCGACGAGGCCGATTGGCCTCTTGAGGGAAAATCGAACCACGACGACATCATGTGATCGCCGATAAACTCTCCCGACGGTTAGTCCAGAGGAGAAAAATTACGAGAAATGTAACGGCGTTTGATCGCTTCCAAACCGACGGTCCGACGAGGCTGGGTTTCTTTCGAGGGAAAACCTGAGCCCTATCTTTGATGATATGATCGTGACCGCTTCAAACTCGGCTCAGGCGACACACCTCACCGAGGGAAAATTGGAACCACAATGTATGTACCGCGGGCCTTGATCACCTCCAAACGGTCTTCTCCTAAGAAGAAGAGGAACACTAGAGCATATGAGGAGTGTGCCTCCGCTTTTAGGTTTTATAGACTATATAGGGCAAAAGGTAAAAAATCAAACCGCAAAATCGCCAAAATCGCTTGAAATGCGAAAACGGACAAAATGGACATTGCCGCAAGCGCTAGCCACTCGCCACGCTGCGTGCCAGCGCGTCACTGTCGCCGTTCGCGCTCGCTCATCACGCTCATCCGGCATCACCTGCAGCGCGAGCCGGGCGACGGCAACAGCCCCACCGCGACGTGGTACGACCTCGACCAGGCCTTCGTTTCCGCGGGCATCGACCTGGCACTCTGCGACCTGCAATCGCGGCCTCGCCATGCTTCTGCGCCTGTAATGGATAGTTCATAACCCCAAACTCACTTGCCCGTCTGCCACACATTCGCAGCCTCGTGAAATGTCTGGATGAGTTTTCTTATTAATTCCTCAAATGTTTGTGTGTGTCGATTCCTGCAAACAAAAAGGCGAATTTTACTTTTAATGCTAGTTTTCTAGCAAGCAACATATATGTATATATATATGTCTAAACAAGTCGAGCTCTAGAAAGTTCAATATAGATTCATGTTGAGCTCATTCAAAAGTAATTCTTGAATATCATGTACAATTTCAGCTTGCTTTGATTGTTGACCTCATATTTGTCATAAATTAAGACAAGCTCACAAGTTAAATTCGACTTCAAAATGACATAAATCGTGGCTCAAATGCACCGGGCGTCATCGAAAATGGTTGAAAAGACCTCCTCGAACATACTTGCTCGCTTGAAACGCCGAAATTGTTCAAAACATAAATATTGCAAAATCTAATGATTAATCGATTAAGTGCTCGAGCTATCAATGCGTCGACGAGCATACCAGAGTCGGGAAGCTACGGTGATGACCAAATGACCCCCGTTCGTGAAACTAATCACGCTATTAGCTTCAAAATATAAAAAAACTATCAAAATGAGGCTCGCTCAAATCAAACGAAGTCCTGCGAATATCGAATGATGGAAGTGATAGCGCAAATCGAGAATAAATGCAAAATTGTTGAAAATGGTCGAAATGACATTCGATCGATAAACAAACTTCACCATCATGTTCAGAATATCGAAATTGATCAAAATATAAATATTGCAAAATCTAATGAGCAATCAAATAAGCGAGCGCCAATGTCGACATATCAAAGTGAAGCTACGTGCGATGACTCGACCTTCATTCATGAAACTAACTATGCCGTTAAATTTGAAACATCTAAAACTATTAAATGAGACCGTCAGCGCTCAATTCAGATGAGTCTGTGCAAATGTCGAATGATTTAAAGTGACATTGCGCAAACTGAGGCTAAAATGCACATAACGTCACTAAAATTAACTCAATTGACCTCAGATCGACGAATGGACTTTGCCATCACGTTCAAAATGTTGAAATTGGTAAGGATATAAATATTGCGCAACTTGAGGCTCAACTTTTCAAGCGCTCAAGTCGTCAACACATACTACGTATATCGGACAATTGCAGACACTGGCGCCAAATGACCTCCGCCTCAAAATAGATTACGTGTGGTTAGCCCCGAAATATTCAAAACTGTCAAATAATATTTATTCACACTTAATTCAACAAGTATAAAGTACCAAAAATAAAGCGGCGCGGCGACACATTTTAAATTTAACCCAACGATTTAGAAACTTGAACCAACGTGCAAAAAAGCGGATCATTGCATTCGAAACATAAAAAAAAAATCTAATATTGATATATATCAACTATATGATTAGGTCGACATAAAATTCATAATTAAGATTAATTAAATATTTGAAAAAAATCAATTAAGCCTACTTTATTTAAGTATGCTTAGTTCGCCTCTTTTATCGGTCCCTCTATCGAAAAGAAAAATTGCTCCCACTCTTTCTTTGGACTCAAACTTCTCCAAACCACAAGGCAGCAGCCCTCTCCTCCTCTCTTCCTCCATTCCCACATTCCGGCTCCAACCTCTCTTGGCACAAGTAAAATCCCGTCCCTCTCCCCTCTCAATCTCCTCCCATGTTAGCCTTCCCGTGTCAAAGAACTGGCCATGCGTTCCACTCGCCATGACAAACATTTTTGCCTCCTGCTGTGTCTTTATCAGCCCGCCGTCCTGCTGCCTTTGTCACTCGCCTGCACTCCGCGATCTCCTCTGATCAGCGTCCCCTTCATTTACGGTCGCAGACCCCACAAGGCATAGACCAAGCTAGCCGGTACGCCATTGCCGCCAGCGTAGTCTTCAGCAGCTTCGATACCAACGCGCGCACTCAGCTGCAAACCGGTTCGCGCATTCACGTCGTCAGACGCTGTTGTGCACTCAGCGATCTGCCCCGTCTCTGCTTCTTCTTCCCACACCAGCATTTTTGCTTAGAACCGAGAAAGAACATCATCAAGAAGAGAATTCTTCTTTCAATTTTTGGCGTCGCACTCCTCGCTTTATCCTTCCAATTTTTGCTTAGCTACAAACCAGGGAAGAACATCGTCAAGAGGCGAATTATTCTATCGATTTTCGGTGTCGCATCCCTCGCATTACCTCCTCAAATTCGCCTCATCGCAGCTAGAGAAATAACACCATCAAGAGGCAGGTTCTTCTCTTGGTTTTCGACATACCCAACCTTGTTCCCTTACTGAGCATTAGAGCGCACCGAAAAATGAGTCAGAACATGTAGGATTTGTGAATGTGAATATATATATATATATACATGCTTGTATTTTTTTGCACATTTGAAGGCTTGTCGTGCTCAAGAGAGCGCGACGAGATAAAATTATTGTGGTATTCATCTAACAACATCGTTAGATGTTGCTCTCCCTAGATAAAATGCTGTCGAAATTTTATCTAATTTCTAGATTTAGCCAAAAAAAAGGGGGAATGAATACATATTGCATTTATCTTCTTTTGTTTATATTTGAGAGGGTGCGAGATGAAAATTGATGGTGTCAAGACACCACTACTAAGAAGAGTAAGCCAATCACTATAAACATGATGACGAGGAGACAAAATTTAGACTAAAATTCAAGACTTAAACAAATTCAAATAAGAATTATCTAAAGTTAAGTCAAACAAATGAGTATATGATAAATATAAAGATAAATATTAAATCAAAGAGAAATATGGGGAGAGTACTTAAAGAAAATTTTGGAAAGAATTAAAGACTCATTTAAAATGCAAGTAAAATTTGGTAAGGCTAATATTAAACCCACAAACTTTAATTGTAATTCAATGTGGCTTAAATTAAAGCGATAAAATAAGTTCTCTTTTCTTGTAAATTTCTCAAAATTAAACAAGCTTTAATTGTAATTTGAGGAGACAAATACTAAACTCATAATAAATTTGCAATAAACTTAAAGTCTAAAGATGAATCCAAATTAGGTTCAGTAACTCTTATACGAATATGAAGCTGATTACTATGCTAGCTAAAATGCATGAGTAGGGCTAAAGCAATAAACATTAAAATCGGCATAACCTATCAAAAATGGTAGAATTGAGCGTGTTTTTTGGGGTGTGGGACACCACGCAGATCTTAGAGATACTTATTGAAGTGATCGAAGTTAGAATGATGTACTATCTCAAAAATATGAATCACCACCTATAATGGACCTAATCACTAATAAGGACTCCAAGGCATGATGGGTCTTGAATATACAGATCTTTCCCCTACTTTGCATGGAAAAGTAAAGTTTTAAGCCGGGTTCGTTAAGTTCCCTTTGGAGGCAAGCCCCCATAGTTAATTACATTCTAAGGAATGAGAATTCCTTAAGAATACTCTCGATTAAAGTAGATAATTAGGATCTCCAAAGAATTCAAGGTTAAGACTATCAAAGGATTGACTATTTTAGAAAATCAAATGGGATAGATCAAGGAGAAGACTTATTTTTGGAATCCAAGGAGAGAAAGTAGAAAATGCTCATGATACTAGGAAACCTAGTGAGCATTCCAATCTACCCTATAGTTGGGCTTTATATTTTTGAAATTGAAGAGTTAATTATTTGAGTTGACATTTTATTAGATTCTTGGCTTATAATTCCACAACATAAGATTTTAGAGGTGAGGATTTATGCTTGTAGCCCAAAGGAAACAGCTACCTCAGATTCCTAAACTAAGGAGCCTTGGTACAAAACGAAGGCAAAACTTAAATCTAAGGCGAAAATGGGTATATGGTTTACCTCCACAAGAGAGAATAAACCACCTGACTGCTGGACTTATTACCGCTTGGAGTGACAGCCAGCTAACTCCTCCTATGCTTTAAATCCATGTAGGCAAGTCTTATGATTTGCAAGATGGCTAGTTGTTGTTTTATTTAGAAAGAAACTAAACTCCCTTAAGAGAGAGCATGGTAAGTCCATGACTTAATAATGCAAATTTTATCAAATTTATTTGATTCTTTTGGACTTTTTTGTTTTGACACAGCTATGAGATTTTGTATGCCTAAATGCATGAGAATTTGATTATAGGCAAATCAAGAGAGAAAGGGGTGTCTTCCACCAAAGGCTCTCATAGGTTAAGCTTGATTCTCTGGCAAGATGGAAGCTCCCTCTTAAGAGTGAAGAATAAGAATACATGCATGATATTATACATTCATCCATCCTAAGGGGTTACTAAAAATTATCTTGATTTAATTCTTAAGCTTTTATGTGAGGTTATGAGTTGTTTTAAAATTTTAGTTATGAGTTGTTAATTGGGGTAAAAATTAATTTTTATCTACGCATACATTCAAGCATCAATCATAAAAAAATTATGAAAAGCATGTTGTTCTAATGCGTAATTCAAACACAATATCAAACAATTTTATAGACTACCATAAAAGAGTAAAAGCTGTCGTTTTGTACACCAAAAAAAAAAAAAAATATGGTAGTGAACTCCCCTACCTTTCCGGATTACAAAAATAATATATATATATCTATGGGGTCTTCTTTTCTTCATTTCTTCATTCTTTCTTTTGATTTGATTTGCTCCAAAGGCATCACGGGGCACCAGGGACTAAGCCTTAAACCGCTCATCCTAATCCCCCATAGCACTAATCCTAATTCCTAATGCAAAATTACATCAAAAATAGGAGAAGAAAATCTAGCTACACTTGTAAAACAAATGTTAGCTAAACACACCACACAACCCAAATAGTTATATAAATAATTTGAACTTAACACCCACACATGGGTAACCACTGTCATAACATGGGTTACACTTAGGCTAAGCAAATTACTGACAAGCATTTATATTTTTTTATTATCGCCAACCCCAAGAAAATATGATTAGGCTAATAGCTAACATCATCTATGAAACATACACCCTAATATCGTCTAAAATATTACATCATAAAATACAACATACATACATACAACTAACTTAGCACTAAGTAGTGACTTGTAATGTGTGTGCTTAAGGCTTGTGTGAGACTTTACTAGGCTTCTTTAGTTTAAGTTTCAATTTGAAGTTTGAATTTAAATTTTACCTTTGGGTGATTTCAATCTAAATGATTTAATGATTTGCTTTTCATTTTTTATTTCAGTTTTATTTGGTTGAAATGATATTTAAGTTCTCAAGAATGAAGAGTAGGATGAATTCCATCTGTAGACAGGACTCACCCTATTCTACATCCTAATTCCTAAGGAATCTAACTAAAGTCCTTAAGTATCTTGATTAGCCCATTTGAACTTGTGTAATTCATTTGATTTGATTTAGAATTTAGAATTTGAGTTTATTTAAGTATTTGATTAATTGATTTTTTTTGGATTAGATGTTTTAGTTTAATTGCATCTTGATAATTCAATATCCTTAATGTCTAATGAAGTTTAAGTTTGTTTAAGTTCATGTGTTTTTCTTGGTTGATTACTTTTAGATTAGATGTTTTGATTTAATTTAATCTTGATAATTCAATATCCTTTTAAATATTTAATTCTTTTCTTCGATCATGGTTATGTGATTTAACTTTATGTTTATTTAATTCGATTGTGGTTCATTTATTTGTAATTTGATCATTAGATTAAATAGATTTTATTTTGATTCTAATTGGGTTTGATTCTTTGTAATTGGGATTTTATTTTTAATCACATCCATTTGTCATGTTCAAAGTTTGGTTTGCATTTTGATTTCATATATTGGATAGTTAATTAGTTTATTTTATTTAAGTAAGTTGAATGAGATTTGATTTGATTTTTATATTAAATTGATGAGAATCTTTCTTGATTTAACTTAATTTGATTCAATTTGATTTAATTAGCTTTATTGGTCTATGGGTTTGCTTAGGTTCAATGTGATTATGTGATTTGTTTAATTAATAAGTGTATTTATGTTAATTATAAAGGTTTGTTTAATTTTTTTTAATTTAGTTTCATATTTGTTTAGACAAATGATGTAATTAATGACTTAATGGTTTAGGTTTAATTTATTTTGATTAATATTTAATTGTTTTGATTAATTAAGTTTAATGTAATTAATTTGATTAACTTAATTAGTTTGTTTAAGAGGTATGATTAAATTAAATAAAGATTTGTTTAACTTTTAATTTGATTTCATGTTTATTTGAGTTAATGATGTAATTGATGAATTAATGATTGAAGTTTAAATTAGGGTTTGATTATCATTTAATTGCATTTTTATATTTGATTAAGCTTAAGTTTAATATGATTAATGTAATTTGCTTAATTAATTTATTTAATAGGTGTGATTAAATTAATTAGTAGATTAATTAACTATTTAATTTTAATTAACTTTAATCTGATTTATAAAGTTAAATTTGGTTTATTAAGATAATGGATTAATTTACTAATTTTGCATTAATTAGATGTTTGATTAATTAAGTTTGATTAAGGGTCATTTAAAATTATAAGATCAATTAAAGGTTTGTTTGATTAAAGATTAATGACTTAATGATTTAGGTTTAATTAGTGTTTAATTGCATCTTAATTATGTTTGATTAAGTTTAGGTTTCATTTGATTAATTTAATTTAATTAATTTATTTGATTATTAAATTTAATTATGGGTTTGATTTAAGCTTAATTTTAGAGTTAGCTTTAATGTGACTTATTTAAATTAATTTGATTAATTAAGATGATGGATTAATTTATTAAATTTTCATTAATTAAATGTTTGACTAATTGAGTTTGATTAAGTGTAACTAGATTAATTAAAGGTTTATTTAATTAGAGATCAATGACTTTAATTTAGGTTTTTATATTTTTGATTAATGTTTAATCTTAATTATGTTTGATTAAGTTTAGGTTTCATATATAAATTTAATTAACTTAATTAATTTATTTAGGGGTGTGATTATTAAATTTAATTATGGGTTTGATTTAAGCTCAATTTTAGAGTTAGCTTTAATGTGACTTATTTAAATTAATTTGACTAACTAAGATGATAGATTAAATCATTAAATTTTCATTAATTAAATGTTTGACTAATTGAGTTTGATTATTTATGGTTGGGGTTTTACTTGATTTGATTTATTTATTATGTTTTTGATTTCATTAACATGTTCAATTTTATTGAAATCAATTTATTTAATTATCTCATTCCAAATGGATGTGATTTAATCATAGGATTAAGTTTGCTTTAATTTTATTTAGTTTAATTCGATTAGTATAAATTATTAAAGTTTTCTAAGTTTGTTGGATTTTGAGTTTGATTTAAGATTTAATCATTTAATTGAGTTTATTAACTTAAATAAATTTAATCATGTTTAATTTAATCTCCTTTAAAGATGAAATTTTCTGATTTAAAGTTTGATTAATGATTTAATGAATGCTATTCAATTTCTGATTTTTTGATATAATATTTGAGTTATTTTTACATTATATTTTAATTAACTTTTTAATTGTTTGAACTCTAATCTTAAGTGGTTATTTGGGTTTCTAAATATTCGAAGATCAAATCATTTTTATTAAGAGTCTTAGATTGATTGAAGTGATTTAGGTCATCTTGAAGATTTTGTGTAAATTTCTAAATTTTATTTAATTTATTTTATGAAAATTGATAATCAATTTAAAATTTAATTTCTCCCAATCAAGTTTTTTTAACTTGAAATTTTTATTGTAGGTGTATTTTAACATTAATTTCAATATCTGAAAATCTCAACTTAATATAACTTATATTTTTGGCTTAATTAATGAAATATAGTTTTCACTAAAACCTAATATACAAATACTTTGGTATTTTGAGTATTTTGATTCCTCTATAGATGAATCCAACGAATTTTGGTTAAGTATTTATTTTCTATTAATTTTGAATTTTTGATATAAATTATTATTTCTATATATATGGCGGTTTGGGTGGGAAAAGCCGCCATTTATGACCGTCCGATCACGAATGGTCGTCGAGTCGGCCAATCGGCGGATCGCGGTCGGCGATTATCGCGCCCGAGATCGGGCGGTCATCATTCGGTCTGGCTTCGGATCGCTCGGCTTCCGGATTCGCGATGTCGATCGTGTCCAGATCGGGGCGATTCATCGCGTGATCGCGATGGATACACCGCGGATCATCCATAGCGGATGGACGGTGGATGAGGCGATGAAATGTTTTCAGGGATATTTTGGAAAAAATGAAAGTTTTAAACCAAAACTTGTCCAAATGGACCGTTTTCACCAAATTCTATTTCTATTTGGGATGATTTAAAATAAAAGTCTTTGGATTTTTAAAGGAAATTCTAGAATAAAAAAAAATACAAAAAATCTGTTGAAAAGTTACCTCACTAGGATGATTTTGGTGGCGGTGAAGATCCAAGCTCTATATGTGAGGAAGCTTGGGTAATTTTAGCTTGCTTCTTTGGGAACCTTCTCCGATGTTTAGTCGCAAAAGAGATTCTTGTATTATTTGAGCTCAAAGTGGCTAAACAAAGTGGGGATGGGTTGGCTTTGGAGAGATTTGGGGCTGAGTGATGAGCAAGAGAGCTCAATGTCTCTCCCTCTCCTTTATCATGGATGAAAATACAAAATTTTTGGCTCCAAATTGAATGCCATCTTGTTGGGGTATAGATCTAGATTGATTGAGGACTTTTGGATTTTGCTCCAAAGTCCTCTCTTTGCCATATGATGAGATTTATTTTGCCATGTGATGGGGTTAAGTGCTATGATGGAGAATTAAATAA
Source organism: Cymbidium sinense (assembly GCA_021442155.1). Classification (NCBI taxonomy): domain Eukaryota; kingdom Viridiplantae; phylum Streptophyta; class Magnoliopsida; order Asparagales; family Orchidaceae; genus Cymbidium; species Cymbidium sinense. The sequence continues at coordinate 98,226,916 of CM038225.1, forward strand.
AGGGTAAATCCTATGTGGGGGAGGATCTATGAGGGATTTCAATGGGTTGAGTTTATTTTTTTATGACCCAAATGGGTGGGGTTTGATCAACAATGGGTTTTGGCTTAATTTGAGGGTTTGGCCCAATTTGGGTCATATATGGGTAATTTTGGGTCAAATTGACCCATTTGAAAATAGTAAAATTAACTGATTGGTGATTCATGTTCAATAAGCTAATTGGAAGATGAATGACATCTTTTTGATTTAATTTTGATTTAGGCTAAATTGACCCTTTAGGCCAATTTGGGCTTAAAAAAAAGTTGATTCATGTTCACTAGCAGCAATGAAGCTACCAAAAAAACTACAAATGGTTTGCAATGGTCAGAAAGCACGGACTCACATCCTCCAATAATTGACTATTGGGATGATCGGTTGCTTTGGGCAACAAATAACCCGACTAGAAGCTTGTGTGTGTGAGTGGGGCTTGCTCCCACATCAAAATAGCGAGAGAAAGATATGTATGTTTTGTGATATGAAGGAATAGGATGCCATTGGGGACCCTAAATATATCATGGTGAATTCACAAGCAAAAGATATTTAACACAAGAAGAAATAAAATTTGAGATGAAAGAAAATGATAATTATTTTCAAACAAGATTTATGGATAATATTTCTTTTTGAGTAGAGCCCATTGATTGGAAGCATCTGTCTTCTTTACAATTTATGAGGTAAGACCCTCCTTGGTAGGCCTTCTCATGGCATAAGGGCCTTCCCAAGTGGGTTCAAACTTTCCTCTATCTTTTCGAGCAATAATTGGTCTCCTTAGAACTAAAACAAGCTCTCTTGAAAAGCTCTGGGCAACTTGTTATGAGCTTGAATCATCTTGGCTTTGTATAACTTGAGATTTTGGCATGCTGAGGCTCTCCTCCAAACCTTTGAGCTCTTCCAACCGTAACTTGGCATTCTGTTGTGATTTTACCCACTATCCTTAGTGATGGGAGTTGGACTTCAATGGTAGAACGACTTGGACCCATACTAAAAAGAATGGGTAGATTTGGAGTTCTATATGTGAAGGTAGGCCCATAAAGCTTCAACCAACTGTTCATGCCATCATCTTTGTTGTCATCTAGTGTCTTCTTCAGTATTTGAATGAGGATTTTGTTGAAGGCTTCTGCTAACCCATTTGCTCTTGGATATTATATGATAGAATATCTCCAATCTATGTGTGTCTTGAAAAGCTATTGATTTTAGTGCTCTTGAATGCGGTACCATTATTCGGATAACCTATATGATATGATTCTGAAAAAATTGGAGCACATGTTGGTGACTCTCTCTAGTAGGATTGCCTCGCCCATTTGGAAAAGTAATTGAATTAGAATGAATCGATGACCCTTGGAAGAAGAAGGATTGATCGGATGTGACCCCAACACTGAATGGCCATGAGGCCAATGTAGATGTATATGTTGGAGGTTGATGTAAGACCACACCATGTACGACATTGATGGCATCTCTACATCCATGCGTATGTGATCATCGAATGCGGTAGTATCTTCTCTTGATCTTGGCTTTCATCTTTGGACGGATTGATGTGAACCACATTACCAGTGGTCTACGCTTCTTGTTTGTCCGGAACGTAACCACATATGATCGAAAGACTTTGGTATGGTGCCACCAAGAGTATAATAAGGGTTCTCACTTCACGGTGATGATTTCTCTTGAGGTAGTTTTACATTTAAATAATCTATGAATGGTTGCCTCTGGCTCCTCATCCTTGAGTGATGGTAACCTCCCTTCAAGAGAGAATCTCTCGATCAAGGGATAAGACTTCTATTTTGGACCCTTATTGGAATGGACTCATCTTCTTATGCAACTCTTTGGCAAGCTTTATGCATTCTCTTAATCTTATAGATGGTAACCTCATTTGGGCCAATAACTCCATAGTGTACTTGTAATGATGGAGCTTAGGCTTTAGAACTTTGTAGGACCCCGATTTGGTTGATGAGCGAGAATCTCCAAAGATGTTGATACTCTGGATGTGTGTGACCTCGGAAATCAAAGCCTCATATTTGGCCTCATTGTTGGCATGGATTGGACAAATGATATGAGAATCATCACATCATGATGCGGAGTTAGAGAACTATTCTACCCTTCCTTCCACGGGATAGTAAGTTGTGGTTCTTCTCCTCTTTGAGGAAGCTGCACCATCAAAACATCTCCGTGTGAGCACTAGTATCTAAGTTCATGATTTGTTCATCGGGAGATCATCATTAAGCGGAGAATCCGAGGGTGGTGTGCTAAGAAATTAGTGCTTATCCTTTTTTTACGGCATGGAGGGGTACAAATGTTATATCAAATTGAGATAAAATCATGGACCAACATGCAACCATAAAGGTGAGTGTCATGAGAGATTGTAGTGGATTGACTAGAATCAAGTTCACCTTATGAAAGCATGTAGCTTTGTGATGCAAAGATTAAAGCTAGGCGCTTTTCAATAGGTGGATAGTTTGCCTCTAGGATTAGACGGCGAGATAATAGAGAGTTCTCCTTCCCTTCATCATTGGTTTGAGCCAACAAAGTGCCAAGAGGAGTCTAATGCAACAATATATATATGGCACTTGCCGGGATAGAATTTGGGGGGAGGTGTCATCAGATATTGCTTGATGTCTTCGAAAGCATGCTGTCACTTGTCATCCCATTTGAACTTGGCATCTTTTTTGATAAGTGTTGAGAATGGTTGGCATCTTCCTGATAAGTTGGAAATGAAGTGTCTTAGATCAACCCTTGGAATGACTTTGAGTTATGTTAGGCTTTTAGGGGTGGCATTTCTAATATCACTTTGATCTTTTCGATTTCAATTCCGATGTCGGACAACAAACCCAAGAAATTTTCCCTACTCGAATGCACACTTCAGGGGGTTCATTTTAAGGTTGTATTATCTTAACCGTTCAAAAACTACTCTGAAGTCAAAGAGATGGTCTTCCTTTTCTTTGCTTTTGATAACGAGATCATCGACATAGCATTCAACTTGATGATGAATGAGTTCATCGAAGATTCAAGTCATGGCCCGCTGGTATGTGGCACCGGCATTTTTAAGGCCAAAAGGCATGACCTTATAACAATATATTCTGATCGGGGTTCGAAAGGTAGTGTTTCTTTCATCCTCTAAGGCCATCTTAATTTGGCAGATGACCCATCCATAAAGGAGAATATGCATGAGATGAATGATCACCATTAATTATGGTATAGGAAGGAAATTCATCCTTAGGACATGCCTTATTTAGATCCTAAAATCAGCATATGAATTTGGCCATTCTTTTTCTTAACTGGGGCGATACAGCTACGTAGGATATTTTTCTTCCCTAATAAAGCCAGCATCGATCAATTTCTTAATTTCAAAAGTGACCTGTTGTTCAATCATGCATGCATCAGGAGCCTATTTGATAGGGTTAGCATTAGGTTCTATTGCTAGTTTATGGGCTATGTCGAGATAAATAAGCGGGCATCTCTTCATAACTCCATGCAAAGCAATCCTTAAACTCAATCAATAGCTTCACTAAATCATTGGTTTCTTTTTTCATTCAATAGAAGATATATGTTGGTTGGATCTTCTTAATTCTAGGTTGATTTCTTTGAGCTCATCATAGTTGATCGATCTCCTCTTCAAACTCTAGCGGTGCATCTTTGACTTCAAAGTCATTTGGATCATCTGAAGTTTCTAAGCACACCTCCTTATACAAGTTAGCATGATTTGAAAATAATCAATCAGATTCCAAATGATTGGTGATGACTAGCGATAATCATCATCAACTGGACCCATATCGAATCTAGTCGATCTTGATTGTGAATATGCATTTGTTGTCCCATAACCTTTCAAAATAATCCGACTATGTTTATAGCATGTGGAATTAATCCTTTCTTTGCTAAATTAAGAACAAGGAGAATACAATCAAAAGGTAATTCTATTAAATCTTTATATGAATCATCCTCAAGTTCTACATCGACTTCTTGACTTGAGGATGATGCTCCAAGAAAGAACTTACCTTTACATTTGTGGAAGACTTAGGGGCTTCCTTTCAAACCCTCAACTTTTGTGAGGAAAGTGGGGTTAGAGCTAAAGTTCCCAAGCATGCTTCACTTTCACATAGACTTGGATACACTTATGCTTTGCTTAGGAGCACGATATTCATGTTGTCATCACTCACTTGCATGGGGATCTGTGTGAATTAGTGAGTACTAATCATATATGACTCATCATCTGAACTCGATTCTAAGTCTATAGATAGTAGGTGTAGTCCTAGTAGCAGGGACATAACTCCTATTGGATGGCCAATAAGGAGGTATTCCATCTCTAGGCATGTCTCTGGATCTGCCTCTTCCTTTGCCTGGTGGAGGTTGAGTCATCCTGCCCATATGATTGAATGGAGAAGCGAACTGTGGGTGGAATCTAATATTAGGCTCTACTTTCTCCTCAAGTCTATTTCTCCTATTTTCTTTCTCATTTCTTTTTCTTTTCTTCTTTTTTCTTTTTTCTTTTCTTTTTTTTCTTTTCTTTTTATTTTTTCTTTTTTATTTTTATTTTTTAACTTTCACCAAGTTCACGAGAATAGACTTGTTGATTTTGAGGAGATAGTAGGTTTTCTTATATATTTTGACCTCATGAATTATGAATGGCTTAAGATCTCCTTTGATGCAGTATTCAATCCCACCTCTCATGAACTTCATGCACTGATGTAGAGAGGATGGAACCACATTGTTCTCAAGCATTGAAAGAATTATCTGAGTCTATAATATGAAACTTAGCGGTAGTCTTCCAATCATCCACTTCTAATGGCAACACTATAGAGCCTCTCGCCTTGTTCATTGAATCCTCTCAATCATCATCTCTTTTGAAAGTTTGGAGATGTCAATCTTTAAGTAAGTGGTTTTAGACTCATAATATTCACCGATGCACAGCAAGAACTCGGATATCTGTATCTTCCAACATCTGTAATGTAAAGAGGCGGTTGTGCTTGGTGGATTCTAGAAGCAAGTCTTCATCTTGAATGTAACTTAGAGTGTCCTCTGCAGCCTCCTCTTGATGTTGTTAAGCATATCTCGGATCAGGGACCTTGATTAGAGATTCTCTTTGGATAAGATGAGTGTCATATATATACTTAACTTATTTGTAAGATGTGCTAGGCGTTGTAGTCAACCTTGTGATCTTTCATAAGCATATCCATGGGTGGAGCATCTTGTGGAGAGGCTATCTACTCTTTAGAACCAATGATTTGCTTACCCTTATCCTGAGGTGCCACCCTAGGAGGTAGAACTTTGCCACTACGAAGGTTAACTTCAGGGGCCTCTTGGAATGATAAATTTGTAGGAAGTTCTATATTCTCATCAGGTGTACCTATGACTTCTCCTATGGGATCATCGAAGTCACATGACTCCAAATCAATCTCAATGGGTGAACCTGAATGATTCAGGAATGGAAAATCATTTCTAAATCAAAGGTGGAATGATCAACTAGAGTCATCATTATTTTGTAGAGAGTTTTTGAGAGGAATAAAATCTAGAGTATCGAAGTGGACAAGATGTAAGTGAAAGCTTTCTTCATTGATTTCTTCTTAGATGGTACATGATAGAAATCTAATAAAGTGGAGAAAGGGGTATAGTGCCTTGTATCTGATACAATATATTGGAAGAGAGAGGAGCTAGTGGAAGAAATGCTGGATGATGGATGGCGGTGGTTGTGCTGCTATATCAGGGCAGTAAGGTGGTGTTTCTTCTTGGCAACAAACCTTTGGGTTTGGAGGTTACTTTGAAACACAAAGAAAGCTTCGATCTTAGAGACACTTTTTTAGAGGTTGGGATAAGACAATATCCCAATCTTTTGTCTTAAGAGGATCCCCAATAATTACTCGATAGAACTAGAGGGTTATTCTAACAAGTATTCTTTGGGGATGACAATAGCTCGACTTGTACTCAAGCAGTCCTTAAGTGACACAATCCTCCAAGACATGACGACCATACTGGTGAGTGGTAGGATCATCACTCTTGCCCACATCTTTACTGGCTCGTAACTAAAGTATCTTTAAGAGATTCTTAAAGATCTTCCTAACTATCTCTTGAATGAATATGGCTTATTCAATTTATTGACAAGAGTAGGTGGGTAATAAGTGGTGGATATGATGTATATTATTGTGGAGGCTAGGTGTGTATAGTGATCGATATCTTGGGTGGTGGTAGGAGGTGGCAATGGAGATTGTATGAGGTCTCTCTCATCTTGAGCTCTTCCCTCTGTCCTTACACTACTAGGCTTCTTCTCGAATGCTTTACGCTTGGGCTTGAATGATTGGTCTTGAAAAGGTAAGCTTTGGCTTCCCTTGTAGGCTAGCCTTGTTGATTAACTTCTCAAAGGTTTTGATCAAATCCCTTGAGCATGAAGGCCCATGAATATTCTTGAGAAGAATTTCTATAGCATCTTGTTGACGGTAGTTCATATTTCATACTCAAGTTTTGCCATCCGAGAATATAATCAACACTATTTATTTTGTTGGACACAAGGTCACCCAAGTTACTCATTGTTGGGCTCCAGCAAACCTCTTGATGAAGAGGTGCTCCAACTCAACAAAGTCTTCTTGAACCATTGGGTAGTTCAACCAATCAAATCGATGCATCAAACTCCGATATCGAATAAAGATCATGTGCCACCCATTGAGATTACGAATGTGTATGTGCTGGGGTTCCCCATCAAAATTTTGAAGGAAGGAAAACCCTTAGATATTGGACACCATCAAATTCCTGGGTCTACCCTTTGGAATAGATGAGCCACCCGGGCTTGTTCCAACACATCCTTCTTGTTTCATTGCTATCTTTTTCTTGCATGGAGTGCTGTCCCACCTTCCCCGCCTATCTCCACTATGGAGATGTACTCTTGGTGATCCAAAAAATGCAACAACCTGGTGGTGCCTCTAAGGAGTAGTGGAGCTTGGCCTTGAAGTGCTAAGCTAATAAATCTTCAACTCTTTTCTCCATCTTCCTAATATGCTCATCTTCTTTTCTGTTGTGAATGTTGGGTTGAATGAGTATGTCTTCTTCCTCACTACAAACCTCTGGCTATGATCCAAGGAGGGAACCCCTTGTCAACCATATGGACTGAGTCCTCCAAGAGATCATCCCCATGGATCAAAATTAGCATCTCTTCATCGAGCAATTGTCCCAGAGTTCCCTCTTCTCAAAGAAATCTGCAACGAATCATCGGTGGGGACTCCTTTGTGTATACTCGCGATAAATACATGGGCATTGCTTTATCTTACTATCTCTAAGAGGAATATATCGATATATGTTGATCACTTCCCAGCATGGAAGGATCTTTTGTATCTCATATCCTTACTATAGTGCGAGCTGTGGTGACCGACCATGGCCTTGGGTGCCATTCCTTCTTCTCATTGAGGCGAGGTCGAATAGGAGGCTCACCTCTCAGCGGGTGAGGAGATGGGATCCTTGGGGCGTAGCTGATCAGATGGTCGTCTTTCCCGGATGATGGGGGCTTAGGATCTTATGGGGGAATGGGAATGTGATGGTGGTGATGGTGAGTGGGCGGTCGAGCAGACCACTTACCCTCACTCATGGCAGTAGCACAGATGATCTTGTAAACGATGACCAGAGGCGATGATCGGAAAAATCCCGGAGAGGCCGCACGACAAACCTCTGTTCCTCTCTCATGATGAGCCTCCAAGGCTCTCTCCTGGTCGACTCTCCTAGGGATAATCCTCGGATCAAAATTGTGCCGGACTCGAACTGGCCATAGTGAGCGCAGGCATAGACTAACTCTTGGGTGTCTTTGGAAATATGCGTGGTGGTGGAGGTAGTGTAGCAATCCTCCATAGTCCTCTCCATCCCGATCGGTGAGATGGGGTGAAACCAACTACCACTCAAATGGAGAGGTCTGGAGATCCCTCCTCACCACATGGGAAACATCCATCTCTCTCTCTCTTGTGGTGTCCGATCTTGCGGTTCTTGCTTGTTAGCGTGAGCATGGCAGTGGCGGTGGACCCACCTCGAATATGGAGAAGACTATTTTTAGCAGGTGTCTTCTTTTGGGAGGTAGTAGCAGTAGGAGATTGACCCGTGGGCGATTGGCATAAGCGTCTTGGCGGGGTAGCAGGAACAATGGCCTTCCTCTTTAGTGGAGGAAACTTCGAATCGATGGCATATATAATCAAATGATGCACGCACCTCCTCTCCTTGTTAGCGGTGAGGTATCCCCCATGAAATCCTCACTCCCTCAAAATCACGGACAAAGTAGATGACCCTGGAGCCGGTGGTGGTAGAGAGACTAGCTTGATCAAGGGGTTTAGGCGGGGGAAACACGAGCTTGTTGGGAATAGATCTTGGCGAGGTGAAAAATAATTGATTTACCTTGAAATCTTTGTTGAGACACTTGCCTTGATATTCACCTTCAATCATTGATTTCAAGATTTGATTTTGAATTTGAACCCATTAAACAATCTTAAGGGATCATCAATTTAGAGATTTTGGATATTGAGGAGAATCTTTGCCATTTGATTTCAATTTAGAACACATACTCAACTGATTTATGTATGTTGGGCAGGGTTCTAAAATTTAAGGAGAGATTTTCTTGGAGATATTTGTGTTTTGTGCATCTTGTTTGAAAATATTGATAGTTTGAAAGACCTCTACTTAGCAAATTTGGGTATGCTGAAGAGATTGATGATTGTGTGTTTTAAAATATTTTGCTTGTGAAGATTTGATTGTGTGATATTTTGATTTGAAAATGGGGCTTCTTACTTAACAAATTTGGTATGTTAAGTAGAGGCCACATGTATAATTGTGTTTAGTCTTGAGGCTTTCACTTAACAAATTTGGTATGTTAAATGAAAGTTAAATGTGATGAGATAAATTTGTTTTTCTTTGAAGAAATGAGTCATACTTAACAAGTTTGATATGTTAAGTGAAAGCCCCAAATTTGTTTGAGATATATTTTTTTATTTTATTTTTTTATTTTATTTTTTGAGAATGAGACTCTCACTTAATAAATTTGGTATGTTAAGCGAAAGTTCAAGTGTGTTTCTGATTTTTGAAAATGAAACTCTCACTTAACAAATTTGGTATGTTAAGTGAAAGTCAATTTTTGATTTTGAAAATGAAACTCTCACTTAACAAATTTGGTATATTAAGTGAAAGTCAAATGTGTTTATGATTTTTTTTTAAAGATGAAACTCTCACTTAACAAATTTGGTATGTTAAGTGAAAGTCAAATGTTTATGATTTTTTTGAAAAAGAAAATGAACTTATTTAATAGACTTAGGTATGTTAAATGGAGTTCACTTTTGTACTTATATTTTCAAAAAAGGGAGTTCTCATTGATATACTTGGGCATGTCAAATGAGCTCCCAATGTGTTTTGAAGTTCAAGACTTTGGCATGAAGGAATTCTATCAGACAAATGCAAATAGAATTCAATTTGCTCTACCTTCTCCAAAGGGAACTCCCATTTGACAAATTTGGTTATGTCGGGGTTCAAATATGACTTCTCTTTTTTATGTATGTACAATTTATTGCTTTTGAAAGAGGAGAAACTTCAACTCTAGCACATGTGAAGTATGCTAAGTGGAGTTTCAATTTTATATCATGTGATTTTATTTGAAAATAGAATCTCCATCCAACGAATTTGAGTGTGTGGGACGGGAATAGCCATTTCCAAAGAAAATGTGCTTTTGAAAATTAAAAATTATTGATTTTGATTTTGATTTTTTTTAAGAACCTCCTTGTAACAATCATCAGATTTGTTAAATGATGTTTGGTTATATGTGTTTTGAGAAAATTTCTTATAAACTTTTGTGTACAGCCCTTATTATGTGGATTTTGAAAAAGTGCATTTGGAAAGACATGTTATTTTGTAGAAGAGTTTTATTCTCTTATTGTTCATGGGATGAACCTTGCCATCAGAATGGTGAAGAGATTTTTAATTTTGGTCATCTCCTGTTTGATTAATTTTAATTTTCACCTATTGGGGAATAGGGATTTTAAGACTATCTAGTGAGGTCCTAAAACTAAAGGATGTTGTGCTTTAAGGATGAAATAATGATTTGAAGAATGATAGTCTTAATATAAAACATAAGTCCATCGATGCTTGGACAATAATTATCTACTAAAGATGGAGAGAGGAACCTTCCCAAGTCAGAAAAAAAATGTAGTGTTTATTTTTTGGGGTGTGGGACACCACAGATCTTAGGGGGTACTTATTGAAGTGATGTATGACATTAAGGAATGATGTACTATCTCAAAATATGAAATCACCATCCTATAATGGACTAATCACTAATAAGGACTCAGGCATGATGGGTCTTGAATATACCAATCTTTTCTACTTTATATGGAAAAGTAAAGTAGGGTTTATTTTAAGTTCATTAAGTTTCCTATGGAGGCAAGCCCCATAGTTAATTACATCTTAAGGAATGAGAATTTCTTAAGAATACTCTCATTAAAGTAGATAGGGTCTCCAAAGATTTCAAGGTTAAGACTATCAAAGGATTGTTATTTTAGAAAATCAAATGGGATAGATCAAGGAGAAGACTTATTTTTGGAATCCAAAGGGAAATGCTCATGATACTAGAAAAAAGTGAGCATTCCAATCTACCTATAGTTGGGCTTTATATTTTTGAAATTGAAGAGTTAATTATTTGAGTTGTATTTTATTAGATTCTTGGGGCTTATAATTCACAACATAAGATTTTGAAATGCTAGAGGTGAGAATTTATGCTTGTAGCCCAAAGAAAATAGCTACCTGATTCAAACTAAGGAGCCTTACAAAATGAAGGCACAACCTAAATCTAAGGTGAAAATGGGTATATGGTTTACAGAGAGAATAAACCACGTGCATGCTTTTATCAGCTAACTCCTCTTTAACTTAAATCCATGTAGCAAGTCTTATGATTTGCAAGATGGCTAGGTTGTTCATTTAGAAAGAAATTAAGTCCTGACTCACTCCCTAGAGATTAGAGCATGAGTGGTATGAATCCATGACTTAATCTAATGCAAATATCAAATTTATTTGATTCTTTTGGACTTTTTTTTTAACACACTATGGGATTTTGTATGCCTAAATGCATGAGAATTTGATTATAGGCCAAATCAAGAGAAAGGGTGTCTTCCACCAAAGGCTCTCATAGGTTAAGCCTTGATTCTCAGCAAGATGGAAGCTCCCTCTTAACAAGAGTGAAAGAATATGACATGATGATATTATACATCCATCCATCCATAAGGGGTTATTAAAATTATATTATCTTGATTTTAATTCTTAGGCTTTTATGTGAGGTTAGAGTTGTTTTAAAATTTTTGTTATAAGTTGTTAATTGGGGTAGAAAAATTAATTTTCTACCCGTCAGGGCCACACATTCAAGCATCAATCATAAATAAACTATGAAAAATGTTCTAATGCAATCTAAACACAACATCAAATAATTTTATACTATCATAAAGAATAAAAGGCATAGTTGGGTTACGTACACGAAAAGAAAAAAATGGTATAGAGCTCTCACCCTTATACAACCGGATTACAAAATAATATATATGCTATGTGGTCTTTTTTTTATTTCTTTTTCTTCATTCTTCATTTCTTCATTTCTTTCTTTTGATTTGATTTGCTCAAAGGCATCACAGGGCAGATTGTTACGGCTTCATCTATCATATAGCACTAATCCTAATTCCTAATGCAAAATTATATCAAAAATAAGAGAATTAAATCACACTGAATGTTAGCTAAACACACCATACAACCCATTTGGACTACCACACATGGGATTTTAAATTTACACTTGCTAAAACATTTTATATTATAGCCCATTTAACTGTGAAATATGATTAGGCTAATATGATTTTATCTTCTGGTATCTGATCACAATATTAAACAAATACAACATCATTACAGCCTACTAACTTAGCATAGTAGTGACTTGATGCTAGCTGTGTGTGCGAGACTTTACTATCTTTTAGTTTAAGTTCCAATTTAAAGTTTAAATTTAAATTTTACCTTTGTGATTTCAATCTAAATGATTTAATGATTTGCATTTCATTTTATTTCAATTTTATTTGGTTTGATGTTTAGTTAAGTTTGAAGAGTAGGATGAATTCCATGAAACGGGACTCACCCTATTCATCCTAATTCTAAGAATCTAACTAAAGTCCTTAAGTATCTTAATTAGCCCATTTGAACTTGTGTAATTCATTTGATTGATTTATTTGATTTGATTTAGAATTTAGAATTTGAGTTTATTTAAGTATTTGATTAATTGATTTTTTGGATTAGATGATTTAGTTTAATTGCATCTTGATAATTCAATATCCTTAATAAAGTTTAAGTTTGTTTAAGTTCTGTGTGATTTTTACTTTTGGTGATTACTTTGATTTAATTTGAATCTTGATAATTCAATATCCTTTTAAATATTTAATTCTTTTCTTGATCATGGTTATGTGATTTAACTTTATGTTTATTTAATGATTGTGGTTCATTTATTTGTAATTTGATGGATTAGATTAATTAAGATTTTGATTCTAATTGGGTTTGATTCTTTTGTAATTGGGATTTTATTTTTAATCACATCCATTTGTCATGTTCATCAAAGTTTGGTTTGCATTTTGATTTCACATATTGGATAGTTAATTAGTTTATTTTATTTAGTAAGTTGGATGAGATTTGATTTGATTCTATATTAAATTGATGAGAATCTTTCTTGATTTAACTTAATTTGATTCAATTTGATTTAATTAGCTTTATTGGTCTATGGGTTTGCTTAAGTTCGATGTGATAATATGATTTGTTTAATTAATATATTTATGTTAATTATAAATTTTTTTAATTTAGTTTCATATTTATTTAGATAATGAATTAATGACTTAATAATTTAGGTTTTTTATGTTTTGATTAATATTTAATTGCATTTAATTAATTAAGTTTAATGTAATTAATTTGATTAACTTAGTTTGTTTAAGAGGTATGATTAAATTAAATAAAGATTTGTTTAGCTTTTAATTTGATTTCATGTTTATTTGAGTTTTTGAGTGATGAATTAATGATAAGTTTGATCATTTTGATTACATTTTTTTTATGTTTGATTAAGCTTAAGTTTAATATGGTTAATGTAATCTACTTAATTAATTTATTTAATAGGTGTGATTAAATTAATTAGTAGATTAATTAAGTATTTAATTTGAATTAACTTTGTGATTTATAAAGTTAAATTTGGTTTTAAGATAATGGATTAATTTACTAATTTTGCATTAATTAGATGTTTGATTAAGGGTCATTTAAAATTATTAGATCAATTAAAGGTTTGTTTGATTAAAGATTAATGACTTAATGATTTAGGTTTAATTTTTGCATCTTATTATGTTTGATTAAGTTTGGGTTTCATTTGATTAATTTAATTAACTTAATTAATTTATTTAAGGTGTGATTATTAAATTTAATTATGGGTTTGATTTAAGCTTAATTTTAGTTAATGACTTATTTAAATTAATTTGATTAATTAAGATGATTGATTAATTTATTAAATTTTTTATTAATTAAATGTTTGACTAATTGAGTTTGATTAAGTATTAATTAATTAAAGGTTTATTTAAAAGATCAATGACTTAATAATTTAAGTTTTTATGTTTTGATTAATGTTTAATTGCATCTTATTATGTTTGATTAAGTTTAGTTTCATATGCTTAATTTAATTAAATTAATTTATTTTAGTGATTATTAAATTTAATCATGGGTTTGATTTAAGCATATGAGTTAATTTAATGTGACTTATTTAAATTAATTTGACTAACTAAGATGATGGATTAATTTATTAAATTTTCATTAATTAAATGTTTGAGATTTATGAGTTGGTTTTACTTGATTTGATTTATTATGTTTGTTGATTTCATTAACATTTAATTTTTGAAATATTCAATGGTTATTTAATTATCTCATTCCAAATGGATGTGATTTATTCATAGGTTAATTGAGTTTGCTTTAATTTTATTTAGTTTAATTGATTAGTATTAATTATTAAAGTTTTCTAAGTTTGTTGGATTTTGAGTTTGATTTAAGATTTAATCATTTAATTGAGTTTATTAACTTATTTAATCATATTTAATTTAATCTCCTTTAAAGATGACATTTTCTGATTTAAAGTTTGATTATTGATTTAATGAATGCTATTCAATTTCTAATTTTTTGATTTAATATTTGAGTTATTTTTGATTTTAATTAACTTTTAATTGTTTGAACTCTAATCTTAAGTGGTTATTTGGGTTTCTAAAGATTGAAGATCAAATCATTTTCTTAAAGTCTTAGATGCTTGAAGTGATTTAGGTCATCTTGAAGATTTTGTAAATTTAAATTTTTTTTTAATTTATTTTATTAAAATTGATAATCGAATTTAAAATTTAATTTCTCCCAATCTAGAAGTTTTTTTAACTTGAAAATTTTATTTTAATTGTATTTTAACATTACTTTCAATATCTGAAAATTGCAACTTAATATGACTTATATTTTTGGCTTAATTAATGAAATATATTTTTCACTAAAACTAAATTATAATACTTCATTAAATTTAAGTATTTTTTTGTTGGATTCTCTGGATAGACCAATCCAAAGAACCCTTGTTTGTAATTTTTCATTATGTATTTTATTTTTTATAAATTTTTTAATTTTTAGATGATTTAAATTATTATTATTATTTCTTTTTATTTTATATATATATATATATATACAGCGTTTGGAAGGAAAGACGACCGCCTTTCTGGATGTCGATCACGTCGACGGTCTAGGTCGAGTCGCGATCAATAGTCGAGCCGATCGACGTTGATCAGCGCGCGCGACGGTCAGATCATTTTCGGCGTCTGGCTTGGATCTTCCTCCGCTTCGGGTTATGCGATTAGAGCCATCGGATCATGCGAACCACATGATCGGATGGTCCATATCGCATCACCGATCTAGGCGGATGCGATCCGCCGCGATGACCATCGATCCGTGAGCAGGATCGGTGTTGTGAAAGGCGATGAGCATTATTTTGATATTTTGGAAAAATGAAAGTTTCTAAGCCAAACTTGTCCAAATGGACCCGTTTTTCTCAAAAAAAATTTCTATTTTTTTTGGGATGATTTAAAAAAGTGGATTTTCTAAAGGAAATTCCTAGAATGTGAAATTTTACAAAATATGCAAAATCTAAGGCACTATGGTTTGGAAAGTTATCTCAGGATGATTTTTTGGCGGTGAAGATCCAGGAGCTTATGTGTGTGATGAAGCGGATCTTTAGCCAGCCTTGCATCTCCTTCTCGATGTTTCGTCTCTCGCGGAAGAGCAAATTATTATTTGAGCTTAAAGTGGCTGTGGGGGATGGGTTGCTTTTGGCTTTGGAGAGATTTGGGGAGTTGATGATGGGAGCAAGAGAGCTCATCTCCCCTCTTTTATAATGGATGAAAACAAATTTTTTTGAATTATTTTGGCTCCAAAAATGCCATCCTTGTTGGGGTGGTTAGGGCTATCTAGATTGAGGACCGAATTTTTGCTCAAAGTCCTCTATGATGAGATTTAATTAAAATATTGTGATGGGGGGTTAAGTGCATGTGATGAGGGAATTAAATGAAGTTGGGTGAAATCCAATGTGGGGGAGGATCTATGAGGAATTTAAATGGGTTGAGTTTATTTTGGGCTGACCCATTGTTTGGGTTGGGTTTGATTAGCCCCAATGGGCTTGGTTTCAAGGGTTTTTGGTGTTATATAATTCATTTTGAATTGACCCATTTATTGATAACAGAATGATTTATTCATTAGCTAATTGAAGATGAATGTGATCTTTGTTTCGAATTAATTTGGATTTAATTTCAATTTAGGCTAAATTGACCCTTTAGGCCAATTTGGACTAGGTTGGGTCAAATTGACCGATTGGCCTCGAATGATCAAATTGAGTTCAATTATTGCTTTGGTCAAGTTCAATAATAAATTTGGAATTAGATTGAGCCATTGGTTTTTAATCAATTAGGTTCATGATTTGACGATTTAGTTCTTTAGGCCAATTTGGGTCAATTTGGATCAAATGGACTGGGCTTGGTTTGGCCCATTGATTGCAATTGATCATCCTAGGGTGATCAAAATCATGGTGAAAGATTTTGGTGAGCTTGGTTCAATCAATTTGGGTTGGATTAGAAGTTAGCTCAAATGGGTCCTTTAGGTCACTTTAGTCAAGTGCACTAAAGTGGGTCAATTGGTTTAGTTTTGATTTAATTTTGATTATAGGTTTCATTTCTATTTGGGTGATAATGAATAAATGATTGATTCAAGAGAAAATTTGTTGGTTTTGACTTGATGCGGAAAGAATTTTGGCTAAGTCAAGAATTGGCTTAAAGGGTTTAAATTGAGTTTGGATTTGATTTTCAATATGGTTTTGGTCATTTGAATTTGGATTTCATTTATATTTGTGAATATAAATGAAGGAATAATGATTTATGAAGAGATTTGATTTGATTTGAAGGAAAGATTTGGCTAAGCTTATGAATATGATACATATGGCTTAGGAAGGGATTTTAAGATTTGAATTTGATTTTGGGTTCAATCATTTGGAGTCAAATTTTAAAATTAGATTTAGTTAAATTTGAATTTGAATTTGAGATTTGATTTGAGAGTGAGGTTTGATTTGAAAGTGTATCTAGATTATGTTTTAAAGTGGATAGGTAATTTCTTAAACCACAGGTATATCTTAATGGTTAAGTCTCAGGCTTGTTCACTAATCTAGAGTATCTTATGACTAGGAGTTCTTAGTGTCTAGAAGATTCCTAAGTCTAAGGATGTTAAAAGCTCACTCCAAAAGTGAGGTCAACATGAACATAATCAAGTTAGAATAATTTCAAAAAGCTCAACGAGTAAATTAATTGCAAGTAATATTTTAAACTACAATCTAAATCAAAATGTCTTTTTCACCACAAGATCTGCAACTCTTTGTATGTAAGGCATACTAAACCAAATCTATAAAAATCATAGCTTATTTGATCAAATTAAGAATTTCATTAATTATGATTTTAAAATTAATGATTTTATTAATTAAATCAAATTGTTTAAGCTATAAACGTTTTCATGTGCCAGGACATAGAGATTTCAAGTACAAATTTTTAATATAAGAAAGGGCACAGCTAAAGTTGGAATTAAAAACAAAATCTAAAATCTCAAATTCAAACATAAAATTACAAATTATATATACAAACAGCATGGGCAATGTTATCTTGAATGCTTAAATTCAAGTGTAGAGGATCTTGATTTCTTCGATTTAGTTTTAGTGATCGGTTAACAAAACCTAAAAACTATAATAAGAGTTTCAAATCTGAAATATAAGGATTACAGTGATAGTATAATCTTCAGCGAGTTGTGAGGATCTAAAGTTCTTAAACATATTCAAACTAATCAATTCTTAAAATCAAATTAAGTAGCAATATGAAACTACTTAAAATGGAATTCTATCATTAAAATCTTAAATCAAACTCAATATATCCACCTTATTTGTTGAGGGGTGACAAATTAAGAAAACTTCAGCTAAAGAGCCAATGTCAAATCAAGTGTTCTATGTTCACTCTTAATCAATCTCATGCGATAGGATGTGGCTCGTGTCCTCGACTACATGGCGACAATATGCTCCACATGGCGATTATGACCAGTCCTGTCGGTGGTTTGGCCAGCCCCATTATATTGATCATGTGTGCATATGCTCCCCAATGGCTCGCCTTTGAGTTATGAATCATAGGTATACTTGATAGGCAAACATCCCTCTATCGTAGACTTAAGATTGCCTTCTTACACCCATAGGATTCTTGGATGGCGTAACCCATGTGTTATTGATGAGGATCATTCTGTTGGGTTACCTCCTAAAGACTAGGGACATGTGGGATGACAAAACATGTGATTTGATTGGGCCATAATTCTCCCAACTTTCTAATTTGATAAATTTTATAAATCTTAAATTCTAAAACTCCTATCTTCTTATCTTATGCATTTAACAATCTAACGACAAAGCAAAGTTCTCTTTCTTATTAGGAGGTAATTAACTATGGGCTTGCACTATAGAAACCTCAAACCATATCTAAAGTCCTCACCAAATGAGGATGAAATCTGGTAGTGTCTCTTATTCATCTTCAAAAATTACAGACACACTTTAAATCACTCTCTTAATTCAAAATTATTGAGAGTTGGTGGAGAACACATGATTCTGGGGAAAGGATTCTCTTTCCATCTTTGGCTAGTTATATATGTGTTATAGTAACAATAAAATTTTTGAAAATTCAAAACAAAAATGATGATTTAAATGTAATAAATCCAATATGAGGCTCTATGTAGAATGAATAATTCTATAGAATATATCTTTATTACACTATTATTTGTTACGTACTGTCTTGAAAGTATGGGGTGAAATAATAATTGCTAATTACTAATCCCCATCTTTCACTTTTGCGAAATGGATCTACAAAGCACTCCTTTCATCTAGTCATGGTCGACATTTGCTGCAGCGTCATCAACATAAGATGTTGGGCAACCATTCAATTTGGTTGAATTTCTCGGCTGTATTGCACCTAAGTAAGATACATTATTTCATGAGCCATGCTGGGACTCAAGTTCTTGAAGCTCCTAAGCCATACCCAGTTCACAACATGTCGGAGTTCTCCAACAGAGAACTTCATTTTTTTTAAAAGGTCAATGAAGCCCCATGATGAAAAGAATCGTTGGTGGGAAAACTATGTCTTAATGCCTCGTGTGCAGTCTTTGCGTCGAATATTTTGTACGAAAAGCATGATCATGAAGCTTCCTCATCGAGGAATCAATTAAAGAAGAAGAAGGAGAAAATCTTGGTTGAGGGCTCGGATCCTTTGAAGCGACCAAATAAGCGATATCGCCACAGGAGTATTCTACACAACAACTTTGACAATCTAAAGTGGGTAAAGAGGAATAACTCTACTTGGAAATAAAGCGATCTTTTACGAAGAACCAACCACGTCAGCTCCACCACCATAGGAGAGCAAACACTATCTGCCGGATACATAAAGTTCTCAAAGTAGCTAGACAGAGGCCTAATGAAAAGAAAATTTAAAGGACTGTGGTGATGGAAAATCTTGACTCTGAAAGTTACCATCTCTCTTACGTTCATGACTGACATAGTGAGCATCGGAGCATGACACTTGGATCTCGTGTCCAAGAATCTGCTGCCTAAAGGTCTTGACGAAAGGATAAGAAAATATAGAGACCAAGGTCTCATAATAAAATTTGGAGTAATATAAGAGGTGTGACATCTGATACATATACTCAGAAATTAACCTCAAAATCAACTCATCAAAAGTGGATACCCAAAAGAAAAGATATCATGAAAGATATGATGGTCGACACCGTGGAGAATCCTCTAGGGATCCATCGTCAGTTCACCTACAGAAGGTTGACTTTGATTGCGGCCTTTAATAGAAGAAGTACTTGTTCATTGAACGGAGATCCTGACATTGATCAAATTCATGTGCGAAGAAAATAATGAAGAGGACACTATATAAGTGGAAGTTAACATATGTGGTGAGATATAAATGAACTATCTCACCATCGGCGAGCGAAGGAACTGAACTTAAATTTGACATCTATGAAGAAGACTCTCAATAGAAGAAATTAGAGGATGAAACTTTGATATTTGCTGAAGATGAAGAAGAAGAAGACCATAATGAGAAAGAGATCATGGATGTCAAAGCTGTCTATATGGTTGAACCGAGAAATGATCAACACAGTACACACTAATCGTTGTCAAACCCTACAACTCTAAATGCACAAGGAGAAGGATAGTCAAGTTCTCCCCCTGAAAATGAGCAGAAGATGTAGAAAGAGAGTGATTGATGTCATGTTAGAGAGAACAAAAAGAAATGCAGCGTCAAATGGAGGTCAAAGACAAGAAGATTGCATAGCTTGGTATCAAAATGAATGATATGATGGTACAAATGAACATCATGATGGAGATGTTACAGAAGAATATCACATCAAGTGTAACACCTATTTTGTTTGCTAATCAACAGGCAGCTAATGATGCAACTTATATATCACCACGTGATACTTCAAGCTCCTGATTACATGCATGAGCGAGAGATTAACCCACTACTCTCCACAATAATTCAAAATCGACTTGGACGGTAACTACTAGAAATAATAATCAATGAAAAGATAAAAGGTCAGCCTCAGAGCAAGGCGAAAAGCTAGTGAGTAAATTAACCCACCAGTGAATATGACCAAGTGTCATGCAGAAAGGTTACTCAATACTTAATACTTGGTAATCCAAAGCAACATCTAGCCTAATTTAAAGCTACTTGTGGTAATATGAGGGATGATGCACTTTTCATTTGTAGCTTTGATCTGCTTTTGGAATGGTATGCAAAATTGTGAAATGATTCAGTTAAAATATTTGTTGAATTAGAGACTATATTTGCAAAGAGGTTCACCAGTGTAACTAAGAAAATCACAATCGCTGACTTTGCCTTGTTGAAAAGGAGGAAAGATGAGTCAATGATAAAATTCATAAGTCATTGACGCAACCTAAGTATGAAGTATGAGCAATAATTAGAGGAAGAACATGCGATCTAATTGCTAATGGGCAATATGGATGATAAAATGACATCATTTCTATGCATAATTCGATTACATTCGAGGACTTGCTCGAATATTTAACTTTGAAAACTAAGTGTTTATAAAGCAAAGAAATAAACCTTGGACTCAAGAAGAAATGAAATTCATGCATTCTAGCTCAAATGGAGAAAATGGGTGATATACAATGTGGATAAAGAAAAACAGCCAATGTACAATGATGATAAGGGAAAGAAGCATGTTTATTATAATATACAACCAAAATTAGTATTTAGAGGCAATGTCAAACCACAAATTTTTTCAAGTGGTGGAGAGCATCCAAAACAAGTAATAAGAGATGATGAGAATCGACCATCTTAAGGAAAAGATGAACAAAGAATATTCCTTTAGAAAGGAGAAGCTAAATTATTTGACAGCGTCAAAGTTGGTTTATAATGGAAATTAAAAAAGCCTAAAAAGGCGATCAAGTCAATAATCTAAATTGTCCTATCATTGGATGATTATTGAAGATTGTTATGTCTTCAAAGATTGGCTAGAAAGGTATCGGCGGGGTAAATTTACATTATGTGTTAGTCAACAAGAGAGTCTACAAGGATGATTACTCTTACGTATCATCCAACAAAGACAAAAGAAGGAGAAATCAATGAAGAATGGCAAATAATAGTCTATCCAAAGAGGTGAAGATTTTGAAGCGACTAAAGATGTCCTAGTGTTAAGTGAAAATCACCACTTGAACCTATATTGGACTTAAGAGATGCACCAAGTATTTGGGCTTTGATTCGATAAACTTCATAACATGAAGCGGTCTACTAACACATGCCTTAAATCAAAGGCGGCTAAGAAAAGAAGATCAAGAAGAGAACTATAACTCAAAGATCATTAATTTAGAAGAGTATCACCGCAATTAAACAACCATTTAGGCTTACTTCATGCTAGTCATTCTTTGAATCGATGAAAAGATAATGGTGAATCTATTCATTAGACATATCAAATTATCTACGTGATATTGATATTCTTCAATACTCTCAAAATAAGGGTAGTTAGACAAGACTTGACCAACCCATCACAATTCTTGTCGAAAGCAAGAAGAGCGAGGAGTCGAATTTTGTTTAATGACTCAACAAGATAATACGTTCAAATGAAGATCTATATATTTTCATGAGAGAAAGTCACACTCATCATCATGAAACATATATGTTGAAAAATGACTCTAGCCCTTTTGGCTAATCTTTGAAGAAACTACCTCTTGGAAGAAAATTTGAAAAGAAGGTGATTCAAGTTCGGTTGAAGTGGTAAAGTCTTACCTCTTCATCAAAGAAAATGCAAATAAAGACAAAGGCAAACAAATTGAAGTCAATGAAATATTATTCCCAAAATCTAGGATAAAGCCTAAATCAGCGAGAAGATATATAAATATTCTATCACTTTGGAGGTGTGTTGAGGCTCTCTTGATGTCAAAGACCTCAGAAACTTTGATGGTCTCAAAGATCGGAGAGTTATGAAGCTTACTTTGCTGAAAAATGTAGCATTATTCAAGATCTCTTAGTAGTCACATTTTCTAAAGAAGATCTTATGTTGGGGATAGCACATCACAACTGTCCTCTTTATGTTACTGCAGAGAGTGATGGCTTCTTGATCTGTTGAATATTGATTGATCCAAGTTCTTCTATCAATCTTATGAGTCTAAAAATATTAAGAGGATTATCACTGGATATCCAACATATTGGGAAAGATAAGTTGATGGTTCATGGCTTCAATGAAAAAGCCCACGGTTCTTTTATTCTCCCTCAAGTTCAAGATTTATATCTGAAGCCAAGTTTCATGTAATTGTCGATACATCATTTAGGGCTCTCTTGGGTCGGTGGATACATGAGTATGGCATGGTCCCATATGCATCAAGTATGAAAGATGGAGAAGAATTAAATTCTTGATAACTACAACCATTCTTCAATGAAGCAAAGATCTATGAAGATGCAAAATATTTCATCCTCAAGAGCCTAAGCCGAGCTTCTTGAACTTGAGCTAAAAGGCAATTTCACAAAGTGAAAGAGTAAAAGAAAAGAGGAGGAAAGAAGAAAATGCTGATTCTCCCTAAAACACTTGATTCTGCACCTAAGTTAGGAAAATCAGTTCCTCATTTGTGAAGTGACATGAAAGAAGAAGAAGATATGCTTGTCAAACCTAAAAGAACTTATAAGCTTACAAGAAAAAGAGAGTATGAAATAAGTGATTATGATTCAGACTATGAATTTGAATCTACTTATGAAAATAGAGTTCAAATGGCTGCATCAAGGAGGGGCTCACTTGGCAGTCAGATGACTCTCAAATTACCCATCCCTGTGGTGCTTGAAATCAATCCTTTGGAGGTTCATAATATTGAAGAATTGATAACATTCTATGTGTGGTTGAGTGAGTGGCAGAACTCTATTTTACAAATCTGAAGAGTCTCTCATTTTGAGCGACTCAACATAAAAATTATGATGAGATAGTGCCAACAAGAATACCAATATACTATCCACATAAATTATGAAGAATGATGCATAAGATTGGAATTCATATTGGAACTACTAAACATATGACTCAAATCTTTAACAAGATGTGGAGCCAAAGAAGTCCTCAGGCATCACGAAGAAGTGATAAGTTTATCAGTAAAGGTCTAGGGTTCATCCATAAATCTCATCAAAATAGAGCCTATTATAATATAATAAAAACTGAGATCGAGACTCATAATGATGAAGAAGATGATTCTCATGAAATTCTTCTTAAAAATGATGAAGAAGAAGTCAAGCACGAAGAACTTGAAGATGGTGGACAAATAGCTACTATGGATGAACTTAAAGAAGTCAACCTAGGAGCTGAGGATGATCCCCATCCAACTTTTGTCGTGCCATTCACTTTGATGAGAAAGTTGAAAAAAAGCTAAAATCTTGTAAATTGATTGCTTTGCTTGGACATATTAAATGCCCTTATCCTCGATGTAGCAGTTCATAAACTAGCTATTAAACCAGATGGAACGCTCGTTAAGCAAACTCCTAGGAGATTGGAGATTGAAGAATAGGTAATTGCAAAAACTAAAAAGCTAATTGAAGCAAGCTTCATCTGAGAGGAGAAGTATGTAGATTGAATAGCCAATATTGTCCTAGTTAGGAAGAAGAACAGTCAAATCCATCTACACATTGACTTTCAGGACCTAAATAAGACGTGCCTAAAAAATGACTTTCCGCTTTCAATATCAAAACTATTGGTGGGCAATACCTTTAACTCTGACATGTTCTCATTTATGGATGGATCGTCAGGATACAACCAAATCAAAATGACACGAAGATGAAAAAACATAGATTTGAGACATCTATTACTACATATCATGTCATTTGACTTGAAAAATGCTAGCTACATACCAAAGACCATGATGCATATTTTTGATGAGTTGATTCAAAAGGTGTTATGATGATTTGGTAGTAAGAGTTTGAATCGTGAACCACTTTGAAGACTTGAGAATTGTATTAGAGAATCAAAATATGATCTCAAGATGAATCCTCTAAAATGTGCATTAGGGTATCCTCGAAAATTAATTTTGTTGTCGAGGTATTGAAATTGATCTGCTAAAATCAAGGCAATGTGGAGATGCCTCCCAGAAAAGTTTGCATTAGCCATTCTTTAAGGACATTGCATTCATCCATCAATTTATATCAAACTATCGGGATGTTGTCAACCATTTGGTTGATGAAGAAGGATGCTCCATTCAAAATGGGACAATGAGTGTTTAATAGCATTAAAGTTGCATTAAATCCACCAATCCTCCGCTACTTGCAGGAAGCCCTCATTCTATACACAACTACATTGGAAGAGTCCCTTTGAGCATTATTGACATAACACAATGAAGAAAGCAAAAAAGAATGCTCTTTATTATATCATTCGGAGGTTGATTGAAGCAAAAATGAGATACTCTCCAATAGATAAGCACTGTTTAGCATTGATCTTGCAGTCCAAAAGCTCCATCATTATATATTATCTCAAGATTACCCTCATCTCAAGGATCAATCCTGAAGTACTTGATGACAAGACTAAATGTTGACGGTCGCAAAATGGGCGTGTATTATTTGATATCACATGTTCCAGAAAGCGGTGAAGGGACAAGTCTTAGCAAATTTTCTTTTGCACATCCTCTGCGGACTCTTCTCTTAATGACAATTTTCGATGAGCAAATTATGCTCATTCATGAAAGAAAAAAAAAATTTGGAAATGTACTTTGATGGAGCCTCATCGATCAAACAAGTCCAACATCTAAATTTTTCAAGAGCAGAGTAGGAATCATCATCTTCATAGAAGGAGGGATAATGAGATGATCATATGGATTGATGAGCCAAGAACTAATAATGAAGGCTAATATGAAGCATTAATGGCATGCGAAGAAGCTATTTTCATAGGCATTCAAAACATATTTTTGGCGATTCTCAACTTATTA